>LAPY01003572.1:0-12952 GCA_000970635.1 Eragrostis tef | reverse complement strand
GTGCTGATATTTTGATTAAGTCTTAATTCACAGAAATTTCTAGTGTTGCCTATTCACCCCCCCCCTCTAGGCAACTTTCAGAGAGAGAGAGTTCAGCTGCACTTCTTTGAATATTCAAATTTATTTTGCCAATTAAACAACCAAACATTGATGCGTCTAAGTTTCATGAAATCTGAAAATTGTGTTTGAGGTCTCTTAATGTCTCGAATGGTGGGTGTTGAAGACTATGATGCTATATTGATCCTCCTCTTATGTATAAGTATGTTATCCTCTGCTACAACATTTTCAAATTGAAAGGTATATGTGTTTCTAAATTAGATCAATGTTCTATGTATATGTTTCTTATTCTTAGGATCCCTTCTCATGGAAATGGATTTTCATAAGTGTTTGTTTATTTCTCCTTTTAGGTGTAGTTGCTGGTTGGATGATAATCTACTCCTATGTTCCATAGTATAAGCATTTTTACTTTATATTTGGACAAACATTATCTTTTACTAGATACAATTTTCATCCCTCTCCTCTTTAATCATTGTCCACACATTAACATAAATCATATATGTGGCGCTCATGTGCATATGATACCAATAGATCTTGCTCCAGTGAAAAACATGGGGTGCATGCTTAACGGGGAGGTAAAGCAATAAACTTCCTTGTGTGCACACAAACTTTGTATTTAGAGTCATTTACATTTTGAAAAGGAAATGTTATTGTGGTGCGCACCTTTTTAGATTACTTCATAGAGTATGAAAATACGTGGATAAAAAATAAAGTATATGTGGTGTATTTACTAGTTTTTCACGAAGATGGATGGGTTCAGAGGCTTATTAACATGCCAAGAAACATCATTACAACATTTTTAAGTCTTGTCCCTAGCTACTACTCCCTCCATCCCAATTTACTTGTCGTTCTAAGAGTGGTTTTTTATGTCTAGATTCATAGAATGTTCACTAAACAGACAAATTGTTCAGGTTTAGAGAATATTTAATGAACCTGATATAGAGCTAGAATGACAAGTATTTTTGGACAGAGGGAGTAACGATCTAAATCATGGTTGATTAGACTTACCCAGTTAATTCCAAACATTTAGTTGGTATTAAACAGGACCTGCTGAGTCCACACTAATAAACACATTTTAATGGGAAGTATATGTTTGTTGCAATAAAGAAGTCTTTTTTGTTGTATTTGCATTCCTTTTTACAGGTATATATGCAAAAGCGCATTGCCTTTGTTTTAGTTTCTTCAAATGAAGAGAGGCCGGTGTTGCAGTTTATTCGTAGTTTGTCGAAATTTCTGTGATTAAGGAGTGGGAATTTTCTCGTTTATCGTAAGTTTTAGCTAACTAGTTTCAGATAGAAATTATTCTAGGTTAGTTGGGCAGGGCTAGGCAACCGTTGCCTTTCTTCAAACATATCTATTTGTTGTGACAATGGTGACTGCATCAGATAACAAGTGCATAAAGAAATTTGTTTCAATCTTCATAGCCTAGATTTAGCGAGGCATCATCTGCACAATCTTTCCATATTATTGGCCAATTAGTCACTGACACTGTTCTACATTGTTTATCACACATCTACATCATCCCCTTTCATTCAGTCTCGCGGAACCCTTCGGTCAGTGCGAAGCATCAGCAACGGGGGATGAGCAACCCTGTTTCAGAACCTTCAGTGAATGGTCAACTGCATGGATGATCATCTTCTTCACCTGCAACCAGCAAGAGGTCAAATAGAATCGATAGTGGAAACACACATTTCTTGATGCAATTCTTTGCAGGTAAAATGCTCAACTGAAGGTAAACATAGGAGATGTGTTGTACATATTGACATAGGCAATCACGCAAGAGAGCAAAAGGATAGCCATGGTGATACAAGTAATGATACATTACAAACCGAACTTATATTTTTCGTTTGTCCACCTTGTAGGTCGACCTTCTAACGGATAACAAATATCTAATAGACGTTTTTAACTTCATTTGACATCCTCGATCCGCTATGTATTTAAACCGATACCATTAGAGTCATATTATGACAGTGGCATCATTGAAGTTTTACAAGAGAAGAGGTCGCCTAGAATTTTTTTGTAGCATCCAGGGAAACAACTATCTCTAACAACTTGAGCGTATATTTTGTAGCATAGGCATTGCTCGGCGAGGTGAGCTCACTCTCAACATCAGATTAGCATTGAGAGTCCTTCCTACGACCAGTTGTCTTGCCGAAATGTGCTCGGCAGCGTGGTGCAGCTGGCCGGACTGGAGGGAGGGGATGATGCCGAGAGCAACTTGAAGAGGCGACGACAGCCTCTCCTACAGCTACGTTTGGGCTGGACAGGCTAAAGTGACAGAGTGGCTCGACCTCTTGCGTGGAAGTGGCGAGTGGCAACGGAGAGAGAGATGGAGGGGAAGAAGGTTTGGCTAAGGTCTCGCATTTTCACTTTCCATCCCCGTTCGTTTGCCATGGTAGCGCCCCGAGCGGATCGGGACCTGATTGGATCAAAATGACACAACGGGAGAAGTTTAGAAATAGTTAGTCTGTATTTTGCAAGTACATGGACCAAAATAACACAACGAGACAAGTTTAGAGACTATTAGTATACGTTTTGAAAGTATAGAAACTCAAGTGACATAGCGAGACAAGTTCAGTGATTTTGGTCTGGTTTGGTTCTGACCCTGTGCAAAGCTGCCTGGCAGGCAACTGACCAGGCATTGGATTTCCACTGCGCTTGGGGCTCAGGCAGCAGTGAGCCAGGCACAATCCAAACAGCCCCTTAGGGTCTGATTGGTTGGTTGTATATCCCCTGTCTAGGCCTGGCGCATGCAGCTCTTATTTGTTCGGTTGGCTGCGCATGTTCAACCAGGCCTGGCGCATGCATTTCCTCTCTGTTCGGTTGCTTGTACCGCTGTCCAGCTTGCACGTCCACGTGCAGAAATTGATGCTCGGCCTGGCTTGCAGGCGGCGTCTAGAAGTGAACCAATCGCGGCTTTAAGGACTGGCCATGCGAGAACATATCTGGTGTTACCACCCCTTAGGGTGTTACCGTGTTACCAATTACGGTAACACCCTGTAAAATGCACCTAAAATTCAAACAAAAATATAGATGGATAGAGCATACAAAGATCTATTATCATGTAAAATTTGAGTTGCAACTAAAGCTTGTACGAGATAAAAAAAGAAAAATCAGACTATGAATAGTACGAATTGTACAAGCTTCAGTTGTACCTCAAAATTTGCATGTTAGTAGATCGTGACATGCACTATCTATACATATTTTTTTTTACAATTTTAGATGCACTGGATTAAGTGCTACCGTGATTGGTAACACGATAACACCTAACCCGGTGGTAACACTTGATGTGTTCTCCTGGCCATGCACTTTACTCATGTATTCAAGTGCTATGGTGACATATGAAAAATGAAATTTTGCAATGAGACTTATTTTCAATTATCAACTCAAAACTCTTTAGATGATATGTAATTTTTGAAAATCACGCAATAAAACCTTGCACTGACACTGGCCAATGGCAGGCTACTAGGACAATTGTGACAGCCTTGGGACCATCGCAATGTTAACCCCCATGTCTCAGCGTGGAGGTACTCAATGGTGTCATCGATGGTGTCGTTAGTCTCACCATGACTCTCACCAACAGCCGCACGAGAGATACACCTTCTGCACCATGTGATCCTTAGCGTACATCCACCCATCATGGGCTCGATGCGGCCGATCAGACACATGCAACCATGCCTCCGGACGTGTCAACGCCCTCTAACTGTGTTCCAAAGTTGTCAAATTACAGGCACCGGAGGGAGAACACCCAACAGAGCACCTTTTAATGAGTGTGGATTACAATTCTTCCAAAGAGTAAAGTATATATATCACATAGTAGACGGCTTTTGACAGGCTGGCTTGCAAAACGTCGCCAGGAGGCTTTGCTTAGTACAAGCATGAGGTTGATTGAGAGGTAGACATGCCTGTGGGAACGATCATCGTCGATGAATCTGGATATGGTTGTAAATCCAGCAGTGAGCCAGGCACAATCCAAACAGCCCCTTAGGGTCTGATTGGTTGGTTGTATATCCCCTGTCTAGGCCTGGCGCATGCAGCTCTTATTTGTTCGGTTGGCTGCGCATGTTCAACCAGGCCTGGCGCATGCATTTCCTCTCTGTTCGGTTGCTTGTACCGCTGTCCAGCTTGCACGTCCACGTGCAGAAATTGATGCTCGGCCTGGCTTGCAGGCGGCGTCTAGAAGTGAACCAATCGCGGCTTTAAGGACTGGCCATGCGAGAACATATCTGGTGTTACCACCCCTTAGGGTGTTACCGTGTTACCAATTACGGTAACACCCTGTAAAATGCACCTAAAATTCAAACAAAAATATAGATGGATAGAGCATACAAAGATCTATTATCATGTAAAATTTGAGTTGCAACTAAAGCTTGTACGAGATAAAAAAAGAAAAATCAGACTATGAATAGTACGAATTGTACAAGCTTCAGTTGTACCTCAAAATTTGCATGTTAGTAGATCGTGACATGCACTATCTATACATATTTTTTTTTACAATTTTAGATGCACTGGATTAAGTGCTACCGTGATTGGTAACACGATAACACCTAACCCGGTGGTAACACTTGATGTGTTCTCCTGGCCATGCACTTTACTCATGTATTCAAGTGCTATGGTGACATATGAAAAATGAAATTTTGCAATGAGACTTATTTTCAATTATCAACTCAAAACTCTTTAGATGATATGTAATTTTTGAAAATCACGCAATAAAACCTTGCACTGACACTGGCCAATGGCAGGCTACTAGGACAATTGTGACAGCCTTGGGACCATCGCAATGTTAACCCCCATGTCTCAGCGTGGAGGTACTCAATGGTGTCATCGATGGTGTCGTTAGTCTCACCATGACTCTCACCAACAGCCGCACGAGAGATACACCTTCTGCACCATGTGATCCTTAGCGTACATCCACCCATCATGGGCTCGATGCGGCCGATCAGACACATGCAACCATGCCTCCGGACGTGTCAACGCCCTCTAACTGTGTTCCAAAGTTGTCAAATTACAGGCACCGGAGGGAGAACACCCAACAGAGCACCTTTTAATGAGTGTGGATTACAATTCTTCCAAAGAGTAAAGTATATATATCACATAGTAGACGGCTTTTGACAGGCTGGCTTGCAAAACGTCGCCAGGAGGCTTTGCTTAGTACAAGCATGAGGTTGATTGAGAGGTAGACATGCCTGTGGGAACGATCATCGTCGATGAATCTGGATATGGTTGTAAATCACTTTTACGCGTGTCGGGGGGACTGCGGCACCACCTCTAGTTGGCAACACTCCAGTGGCCACATGTACTAGATCCGAGTCACATAGATCGGAGCATCTGATGCGGACATCTTTCAAGAGCAGTGTACCAGGCAAAGGAGGGAGCCAAAGGAGCCCGGCCCAGGTCAAGTGACCTGTTAGGTCGGCCTACCCTCCAAGGCCTCCTCTCAGCCACTACCGCCTTGTGTTGCCTCTCACCACCTTCCCAAGGTCGGCTATGCGGGTGCCCCACTGCATTAACTGCTCAGAAACCGTGGACAAAGGTAGAACACAGAGAAGTAGAATAGCTTGAAAGACACATCAGCGGCGGACCTCTCTTGATTCAAGGGCCTTCAATTGAATGCCAAAAAATTTGACAAAAAACCAAGTATGCACATGTATTTAGTACAAGTGTGCATATATGCAAGCAATTTGGTCTAAAATCATGTCTGTTTTCAGCATATATAAACATAGAAATCAAGACAAAACCCTATAAATTTGATCATCTTTGGTCAGAAAATTTCTCAGATATGTTTATTTTTATGCTGCTTCGATATCTGAATGCCCGGCTAATGAACTCTGGGTCCGCCACTGATCATCCCTTTGGAAGAGAAATACACATAATCTTTTTGAGATAGAAAACATATAGATAATAATACCTTAAAATACTCCGTGGTGAAGTGCTACAATGGTATTCTCCGTGTTCTTACGAATTTACTGTAACCGTAAGAAATACCAACAAAGAGCACCACACTCAAAGTCAACACATAGGACATGAATCCATACATGACACCACATGTCTGCGACATAGTGGCCATCGTGGCCGGAGATGCCATCGCCGAGGGTTTGGGAGCATGCTGTGTAGCTTATCACCGGCTAGAATAGTGAAGAGGATGCAATGTCGGCGGTGAGTAGAAGATCTGCTTCTCCAACTCCATGGACAGGCGGTGGCGATCAATCGGGTGCTCAGTAAGTCAGCTGAGGGGATAACGTCGACCTAGTGAAGGGGGAGATGTCGAGGCGAGTAGACGTGCAGAAGAAGAAGGCATTGTTGCACTGTTCTCGGTGAGGTCACACTCAGGTTGAGCAGAGAGGATGCCGACAAAGAGGATGTTGATGCGCGGCAGAGACTAGATCCAGACGGCCACTACCAAATCTCCTCGTGGAAGGCACGAAAAAGTCCTTGAATGTCGACACTAGAGATGGTGGGCAACGAAAGAGGAGGGAAAGTCGATTTCTACTTCATTCAAGTTCAACTCTGACTCAGGGATGGTGCCATAGATAGAAGTAACCGATAATGAGCAAAAGCTCGAGCCCAACAACCATGGCGGCCTAGAAAGGGGGTGGTGGAACCATGGTTGCAAATAGCCCGCTATAGCTTCGCTATAGCTTCGCTATAGCTTTTTGAGACAAATGCCGCGACGATATTGCAAATATTACCGCTAATGTCACTAACTCCGCTATAGAGTTAAATAGCCCTTCTAATTCATCCGCTATCTCTGCTGTAACTAGATTTTCTTGTTCATAGTTCAAATTGTGCTTACTTTTTGATTCTGTATATTGTTTCGACGCTAGAAAAGATGACAAATAAA
Organism: Eragrostis tef; assembly: GCA_000970635.1. Classification (NCBI taxonomy): domain Eukaryota; kingdom Viridiplantae; phylum Streptophyta; class Magnoliopsida; order Poales; family Poaceae; genus Eragrostis; species Eragrostis tef. The sequence goes on along the minus strand of LAPY01003572.1, from coordinate 6,054 downwards.
TGCTAAATGATGGTATGCTTTCGATAATGGCATGCAAAACAAGCTGAAATTGGCGAATTTACTAATGTCTTGGTCAAAAGGCTACTTAATTTTGTAAACCGCTATTGGTAATAGCCGCCACTATAGCCGCACTGTAGCTTCTATAGCTTTTTTGAGAGCACTCCGCTAAACTTTATAGCCCGCTATTTGCAACCTTGGGTGGAACCCTAGCGCGCGAGGCTGGGGGCGAGAGCGGGGTTAAGCTTGCGTTACTTGGCAGGGAGTTTCCGAATTGGGTGGGCGACGGAGGTTGGAAAAGGGGAGGAGCCACTGCAGAGGTTCTTTGAAAGTGATATATTGAGAAGCTGATTCTCCGAACGGAAGTGATTTTTGTGGGTGAAAGTAATTCTCTGTGATTCTATAGGATAATCTCTTCGAATCATGATATAAAATCACTTGATAGAATTAGGAGACGCTACTTTTTTCAGCTTCCAGCTTTTTAGTTCATTTCACATAATCAATTCACAGAATCAACCTAGAATCACTTAAGAAAAAAAAAGACTCTGACACAGCTTCACTGATCCTGCCTAAGCGTTACTTCCTTCACTGTGTTTCTTAGGTACGTGTACCTGTTGACTCAAGTCGGCTTAAACTCTTCGCACGACTTATCCCTTTTACACTCGACTAACAGTTGTGCCAATTTGTAAGGCACAACTAAACCTAGGGATGGCGGTTGGATCCGCAGGTCTGGCCCTTGTCGGTTGCATCCAGTGGGTGCTGGTGCAAAATCTCACCTGCACGTCTGTCAGGTCGAACATGGAATGGGATGGGTCAGGTAAAGTTTACTATTCCAACCGTGGGCCTCTTTGGGATAAATATATTATGTGACCCTTGAAAATATTAGCTATCCGTGCTTGTCCATTAAACTTTTGTTCATCTATTTGGTAAACGAATCTCTTTAAAATTTAGAACTATCAACTACAATTATGATGAAGATGTGGAGATGTGAAAAGCAGGGAATAAGCCCTAAGCAGCTTAGAGCTAGGGCTGCTGACCAAAAGATGATGAAGAGGAGGCCGCTAACTGCCTAACCAGAAAATGGGACGACTCTCTTCATCCCCATATTAGAGGTGAATCCCCTTCAATCCATATTGGATTGGGAGGGATTGATTGGAAATTTAGTTCATTTTCCATTCCAACCCATGTGGATTGATTTCATCAAACAGACCCTAAGGGTTGAAACGTTTAATCAAACGAACTAGTTTTTCACATTCAGAGTGAGGGTTGAAAACTTAACTCATTGTGTAGAGCTAAAATGGTTGAAAAGATTCATTTCACATTCACCCATTTATATCCGTCCTAGATTGATATGTCAGATCCGATGGGCATTTAAATTTCCAAGGCATCAGACCTATGTGACCCAGCATACAAGGCTCTTGAACCAAATCCCTTATTTTTCCTTTGGATCAGAGAGATAATAAATTGACCTCTAGGGCAGCCCACTCTAGTCATTATTATGTCGAGGGGCCATATCTGCATTTAATTTTATGTGATTTTGTTGTGCTTGAAACTGTACATTGTGTTTTTGATTAGATGCATATTGCACATTTTATATTACCAATGCGTACTATATTTTCTGTGGGAGTTTTTGAGCTTCAAAGACTTAGTTCAAGGTATGAAAGAATAAAGGACCCATATATGTGCTATTTGAAAGGTCTTCCTAGAGCTTACCTGCATGTAAGTCCTCCGGCCAGCTCTAACCGGAGAGGAGCTAACAAGCTTATAAGCTAACTTTAACTTTAATAGAGAATAAAAGACAATTCAAGTTGATGTGTGAGCATTGAAATTTTCATACCGCTAGCTTATCTTCTTTCGCCCTGTGGTTCTTTGGAAGCCTGCGGAAATCCTCAGTTAAGCTAATACACTGCTGAATATTCTCCGGGGACACGAAATCCAGAGCAATCTTGTTGCAAGACTGCAATGATAAAAACATTACGCTTTCAGTTGCCGAACATGATAAACTTGGTGGAATTCTCCCAGTTCTCGTCTGTATAGTGCATTTAAGAAGTTGCGTATTGCAGGAGTAAGTTGGGAAGTTTACCTTCAGATTCCTTACTTGATGAGGACACCCAGCAGGTATAAAAACCGCCTCTCCAAGTCTTTGTACAAATGTCCATGGCTCAATTCCTACAGGAGCATAAAAAATTCTGAGTACCGAACATTGCAACCATTAATTAGTGCCAACAAATTTTCATACAGACAGATATAAATAGAATGACTCACCATACTCCTCTTTTAGCTTCCTTTTGTGTTCCTTGGTAAGATAAAATGTTTCGTCGTGTACAGGGTTAAACGTCTGCATTAAAATAAGGGTCAAAGAAATAATCCATTATGGTGTGTGCAATCATGTACACCGATCATACTTCCACTAACCTTTTCAACTGGTACGCAATTAAAATGGCGAAATTCTTTAGAGTGTTTTGTCAGGTACTTTTTCAGGTCTTCAACATCCTCCCTCCTGAAAATATCCCATAAAGCCCCTCCCTCATCATCTTCACAATATTTAGGTGTGGATATATCTGCATGCTCCAAGCTTGTACTATTTCCATCTATTGCTACATTCCCCAAACAATCTCTTCTGTCCTGTGCTGTATGAATAGTTTTCAAGTTTCCTATCGCCTGTTCTTGTTCATCAGAAGTGTTAACTTTGGCAGTATGCATCAAAACATTAACCTGAAAATACCCAAAATATTATTAGATAACTGAGGGGAAGTAGAGAACAAGATCAATATCTGTCGAGAGTGTACAAGTATGCTAAAGTTTTCTTCAATTACTTGCATAATCTGCATGATAATAGACTAGCGGTGACAGGTGAGAAACTATGGGGGGTATTACTGGATCAGTAAACCAGAAAAGGAACTTGCTTCCATCAGGTAGATAAAGGAGGAGGTTTTCAGATCATGTATAAAAGGGGCAAGTTGATAAAATATTGTTGCTATGTACATACCGCATCGGACAAATCACAATGAAGCTTTGTAACAGAATCCCCTCTGCCAAGTTCCTGTGCATGGCCATAAGCCATATATGATTTTGGGCCCATATCAAGATTTAAGACGTCATCAGGAAGCAACGCAGAGGCATTTAACAAGCCAGATTTCAAGTTTGTGTATGGTTGAAAAGGCAAAGAATTGATGTATCTAGTTCCATGGGAAGGCAAAAGATTCTCAAAACGGTGTGATGGAGGCCAGTCCTTCAATTTAAGCATTTCAGGCCAAAAATTTGCATATATTCGGCCTTCAGAGTACCCATTGAAGAAATCCTTGGTGCATATCTCGGCCTACATACACTAACAGAAAAAAAATTAGATATATCTCTCAATCATAGTAAATGGAAAATGAAACAACTCCACTGATTGGAGTCATTCAGTACTCACTGTCTCAAAACCCATTTAAAGATTGTAACTGCATCGATTTTACCATTTATTTAAAACTTTAAATTATACAAGCTCAACTAATACAGGCACTTTTTGGCCCTCAACCTAGTTGTCTAGCTTCTGATTATTTTGGTCGGTTTGGTTCCCTTGCTTTACAGCCTTGAGGACACCCAGCAGGTATAAAACCCGCCTCTCCAAGTCTTTGTACAAATGTCCATGGCTCAATTCCTACAGGAGCATAAAAAATTCTGAGTACCGAACATTGCAACCATTAATTAGTGCCAACAAATTTTCATATAGACAGATATAAATAGAATGACTCACCATACTCCTCTTTTAGCTTCCTTTTGTGTTCCTTGGTAAGATAAAATGTTTCGTCATGTACAGGGTTAAACGTCTGCATTAAAATAAGGGTCAAAGAAATAATCCATTATGGTGTGTGCAATCATGTACACCGATCATACTTCCACTAACCTTTTCAACTGGTACGCAATTAAAATGGCGAAATTCTTTAGAGTGTTTTGTCAGGTACTTTTTCAGGTCTTCAACATCCTCCCTCCTGAAAATATCCCATAAAGCACCTCCCTCGTCATCTTCACGATATTTAGGTGACGATATATCTGCATGCTCCAAGCTTGTACCATTTCCATCTATTGCTACACTCCCCAAACAATCCCTTCTGTCCTGTGCTGTATGTATAGTTTTCAAGTTTCTTATTGCCTGTTCTTGTTCATCAGAAGTGCTAACTTTGGCAGTATGCATCAAAACATTAACCTGAAAATACCCAAAATATTATTAGATAACTGAGGGGAAGTAGAGAACAAGATCAATATCTGTCGAGAGTGTACAAGTATGCTAAAGTTTTCTTCAATTACTTGCATAATCTGCATGATAATAGACTAGCGGTGACAGGTGAGAAACTATGGGGGGTATTACTGGATCAGTAAACCAGAAAAGGAACTTGCTTCCATCAGGTAGATAAAGGAGGAGGTTTTCAGATCATGTATAAAAGGGGCAAGTTGATAAAATATTGTTGCTATGTACATACCGCATCGGACAAATCACAATGAAGCTTTGTAACAGAATCCCCTCTGCCAAGTTCCTGTGCATGGCCATAAGCCATATATGATTTTGGGCCCATATCAAGATTTAAGACGTCATCAGGAAGCAACGCAGAGGCATTTAACAAGCCAGATTTCAAGTTTGTGTATGGTTGAAAAGGCAAAGAATTGATGTATCTAGTTCCATGGGAAGGCAAAAGATTCTCAAAACGGTGTGATGGAGGCCAGTCCTTCAATTTAAGCATTTCAGGCCAAAGATTTGCATATATTCGGCCTTCAGAGTACCCATTGAAGAAATCCTTGGTGCATATCTCGGCCTACATACACTAACAGAAAAAAAATTAGATATATCTCTCAATCATAGTAAATGGAAAATGAAACAACTCCACTGATTGGAGTCATTCAGTACTCACTGTCTCAAAACCCATTTAAAGATTGTAACTGCATCGATTTTACCATTTATTTAAAACTTTAAATTATACAAGCTCAACTAATACAGGCACTTTTTGGCCCTCAACCTAGTTGTCTAGCTTCTGATTATTTTGGTCGGTTTGGTTCCCTTGCTTTACAGCCTTTGCTCACATTCAGAATCATGTGAATCCTGCTGCAGGCTAGCCTTGTGGCAAGCCGATTTGGTGAGAACAAATGTGCACCTGAAAACACATCCTGGTCGTTTTCTATGAACAAATGACATCCTTGTGTTAATTTACATCAGGACCCTATTGCTATTAAGGATATAAGACACAGTATCCTGTTTATACTTAATCTAGTCTCTTTATAGCGGAAATGTGAAGCATAACGAACTGCCCTATTTCCTTCGGTTCTGTTACATTATCTGGATCTGAATTCAGATATAAATTTGGAGAAAAAGGATATCAAATTTCCCAAGGCAATTCCCTTAACTGCTTTTGTAAAATTCGAAGCAATGAAAAAGAAATATTCCAAGGAAATACCACAATCATCCGAGTACCCAGGACTTCCCATTTGTTTTAGAAAAAAAAAACACCTTTACTTCAGCAGCAACTAACCAAACAAATTTCACTCTATAGCACAAGAATAACTGCATTGTAATGGTCTGCTAGCTTTGTAAACAGATAAAAGACTACAGCATTCAATGGACAATTAGTGTGATATAGTTTTGCAGTTGACATCATATATTGCACTAACCTCACAGCAAGACAAACATTCCACGACTTTTACTTTTTTCATGTCAGAACTAGTAGTGGCACCATGTACTTCTGCCCACATTTTTGATGGCTCCCAGCTCAAGTGAGACATTTTCTGGAGGACCCCTTGCACAATCACAGGCTCTCCTTTCACCCAGTGCCTCTGGAAGTGATTGAGATCATCTGGTTTCCCATTATCTGATAATGGACAGTATATGTAGTTGTCCGTTGAATTTTCTCTATTGGCAGCTTTCCTTGTACTTTCATGATTAGTTGAACACGAGCATTCACATGTATCTGTTCTGACAATATCAGAAGTTCCTAGTTGCTTGCTTATTTGTGACGCATCCATTTCAAGCTTACTTAACCGATCTTTTGGTAAAATCCGTTTCAACTTAAGAATATGACTACCACA
>LAPY01003571.1:34460-49113 GCA_000970635.1 Eragrostis tef | reverse complement strand
TCGTCGTCTACGGCAAGCGGCGGCGGCGACAGCCCAAACGGTGGAGCGTCGTCGACCGAGAGACGGGACAGCAACAAGCGGACGCTGAGCAGTGGCCAGTGGGTCGTCGTCCGCCGAGCACTCGAACGCACACATGAAGCATCGGCCGTCGAGCTCGATGTCGTCGATGAATGATGATGATGGCGAGACGAGAGCAGGAGTGGAAGCAACGACATGGAGTTGGACGGCAAGTTGGAGCCGCAGCTGCAGCGGGCGCCCTATGCTGGACCACAAGCTTCCTCGCCCCGCCGGAGCCGGCCCGAGCATACTTCCCATGCCATCAGGTCTTGTTCTGCCCCGTTGCGCAGTTGCATAGGGACTAGAAAGTTGATCGCCGGCCAGTACCAAGGAACCACAACGTGAAGTTTTGGTCAGGGCTGCCTCGCCTCCGCGGATCCCCTGCCACCGTTGTCCCTCCCGCGTTGCATAGCCGCTGAGACGCGCTCTTCTTCTCTCATGTCATCAAACACTGTTGTCTGCAGGCAGGGGAAAAGCAGTGTCGTACTTGTAATGTTTTCCATTGGAACTTCGTGTCCTCGGAGACGAAACCGTGAATAGATTATTCAATTTGTTAGCAGTTTCGTTTCGAGCTTGACTAAGATTTCTGTTTCCAAGTGCTCGCATACTACTGCAGCAGGACCGCAATGCGCACAAGTGCACGTAGCTACAACGCGGCGAGCTTACCATGATACAAGTTTACCGCGTCTTTCTTTTTCTAAAAAATAAAAAAAATATCAATGTCTTGTTCGGGAACATGGGCCTGCCTGATAATGCAGAAAGACAATTCGTTTTACCCGTGGGCCGATGCACGTTGCCACAGTACCTACAATGCCGGGAATCTCGGGTCTCCGATCAACCGTAGCAATTGGTATTTGCGGTCCGTTAATCTCTCTTAGACCACAGGTTCTATACAGCAGGGAGCGCTTGCGCAGCGCGCCCTGCAGCCGTGGGCCTAGCTACTCCCAAACAAGTTTCACTATTTTTTTAAAAAAGCATAGATTTCAAACCGAACTTTCGAATCGTGATCTGATTACACCGTTGCGTTCGTTGCGACGAAACCTTCAAAACTAGACCTCACTTAACTATGTTTTGAGAATTTTTTGAAAAAAATAAAAAATGACGAATAAAAAAATTAGAGCAAGAAATGAAAAAGTTGGATAACAAACAAAAATGTTGCAGCAACGAAGGAAAAAAAAGTTAGACAAAACAAATAAAAAATTGAACAACAAATAAAAAAATTGGAAAACCAAATAGAAATGTTGGAGCGTAAATTGAAAAAGTTGAACGACCAAACATAAAAGTTGTATGAACAAATTGAAAAGTTGGCCGACTAAAGGGAAAAGTTGCAGCAACTTTTCTAGTTTTTATTTTTTTTTATCCAAACATATCCAAGTGGAGTCTAGTTTTGAAGATCTCGTCACAAGAAACACGATGGTAGAATCGGTTTTTCATTTCGATGCACGGTTTGCGCTCTACGGATTTTTTTAGGTGAGAAACATTGATGATGACAGCATGGACCCCACACTCCCAAACCAACTCTCTCAGACCCACCCGCTGCTTTTTTGCTGCTTCTTTGTCCGGACAGACTGTCTGGTTTCTATAATTGGCAATGACCGCAAGAAGTCGTCCTTGTGATGACCGTTAAATAGAGGCCCCCACAATGAACTATAGCACCTTGACAATGACCGCAGGAAGTTCGTCCTCGTATTGAACAGAAACCTCGAGCATTAAAACTATAGCACCTTGACATTTTTTAAAGCGACTAATTTGAGTTATTCTGATCTAACATGCCGGAGAAAAAAATAATATAGTACCAGTTGAGTTGCTGGAACAACAAAGAACTATTTATTTCTGTCAACTTGTTCTTAATTTTGGCAAATAAACAGTAGCTTAGCTTCTTACTACATCTCTAGCGATCCCTCCATATTCTTTGCAATACTATATTTGATAGGTGACTTCAGGATTTTGTAGCACTAAAATGCAATATTTGGTATGCCATACCTCTGGAAATACTATAAACCTTGGAAATGGCAGAAGCGTTCATCTCAAGATATCTCGCAAACAAACAGACCATCCTAATCAAGTTTTGGATCATTATAATGGTTTTGACACCACACCAACCAGAGGTCCAGGTAGGAGGAGGTAGTACTACACGGTCGGATACAGCAGAATGTTGTTCAATCCAGTTGTCTCGCATGTGGATTGCTTTGGCAAATACTATTTAGTAAATAAAACTTAAATTAGCTGGCACTTTTTTGGACATATTAATTGGGAAAACCCAAGCTAACTAATTCGTGAGCTCTTGCTAGGTGCCGGGCCCTGTTCTTCAGGAATGCTTGTGTTGGGCAGAAGCCTAAAGTCCAAACCTAAAGCTTTTACTTCCGAAAATGAATTCAACAGAAAAATTCTCTTGTTGTGTGTCGATCCTAAAGATAGCACATGGACATCACGTGATCAGATGAAGAATCCTATATGCCGTTTTCATTTCTGTTATTAATGAGCTAGCAGATCTTGTCTCTGCAACATGAAGAATCTAGGAGTTATTGTGCCACCAGATGATGCATACCCAAAATGGTGTAGAATTTCTTGATGAATATTAGAAAAGCGAGCTTTTTTTGTGAAAGGAGAATATATTAAGATTTGAAACAGATTACAACCCCTATTACAACCAAGACTTTGTAGAAACAAGAACTTACAAACCAAGCCTTGCTACTATTCATCTTCGTCCTCAGTTTGAACCAAAAAAATCCTTCGCCACCACTCCAAGAATCAGCTAGGAACATCCAAATCCGATGTCGATCATCAACACCTCTACCAAAAACCAAGGGGAAAAACTTTGAAAAAACCGTAACATGCACCATCTTGAAACTATGTCCAAAACGGATTGAACGCGAACTAATATTCGATCTGAAAGCACTTCGGCCGTCGCCTTGCTTCAAGCCATGGAAGGACAGATAATCTTCACCGCATCCGACACGCACACCAGCAAACAAGAGTAGAAGGACAAAGGATCGAACCATCGAGGAACGAAGAACCCTAAACCTATCAAACCAGACTCGAAACCAAACACTGAACCAACCTAGGACTCCGCCTAGACTTCCTCACTAGCCCTGCGTCTTGGCCATACTTGACCTCCACGCCATGGAAAAAGAGCCGGAGTACCTTATTCAAGTTCGTCGGCGACGTCGCCTTCACTTCGTCATGGCCGACTTGACACCAAATCCTCCAATTCGTCTGACCTGAACAACCCCCCCCCCCCCGCCGTATTGGAGGAACCCTAACCCTAGCCATGATGAGGAGAGAGGGGTCACCCCCATCGCCCCACGGCAGGGAACTCGTCCCGGACGCACGGGAGGCCCGCTCCCCCCACCTACCGGCACCGGAGAGGCCGCCGGAGGGGAGGGGAGCCGCCCTCGTGTCGTCGGCGGTCGGTCGCTCTCGTCGCCTCTCTTTCTTTTCCCTCAAGCTGATAGAAAAGCGAGCTTTTTATCCAATAATGGAGCCAGATGGTTCTACACTTCTAGTGTTGGTCAGATGCATTGACAGCATTGTATACAAAGTTGGGAGAGTTGATGAACAACACAAAAATTTGATAAAGAAAACGGGTTTCTTCCATTTCAGTACTGCATTTCTTATGGTGACTTGCTTTGAGTACGTGTCAATTAATCTCCTCAGGAACATAATCCTGGCGTGGCGCATGATGGAGTATGAGAGGTAGATTTGTGAAAAAAAAACTAGTGCCCATGTGTACTACTTCTTTTTAACTAGTAGAAGATAAATTGTCTCAAGAACATGCGTTTCCTCACTTCGCATAAATAAGCTATATGTCAAGTATTTCACAAATTTTAATCAAGAATCTTTCAGATGAAACTGGCAATATGCGCTTAGTGCTAGCTAAGTTGGCTTTGTAGAAATTGCGGGTCATTGTTGTAAACTCTATATTGCACGTTCTCGAAGAAACGAATGTATAAGTGACTTCATGAAACTCAAAGACTAGTAGAGGAATCATGTATGTCGAGAATAAGAAAGAGAAAGTGGATAGCAAGCTTTTACTCAATAATTATAAAAATTTAAAATAAATAAATTTGATATTAGCACAATTATATACTTTTCTTATGTAATGTGCTCAATGTACATCTGTATACTTGGAGAAAAGGCTAGCTGAAAACCATTTGTTTGGACTTTGGGGCTATATGTAGGGTTCAAAAGGAGACAAGAACACCTAACAATCAAGTACTCTTGATAAGCTACCACTTGTGAGGTAACTGCCTGTATTGCACACAATAATTGAGGGGTTGTTCATTTTCACCGGAGGTTAAAGTTTTGCTCCTAAAGTTTTGCCTCTAAAGTCTTGGAGCTAAACTTTAGGCCTCTAAATTTTAGCTCATGGGGTGTTCGTTTCCATAGGCAAAAAGTCATTTTTTCTATTCAAAATCACTCAAATATTTTCAAATCTGTGCAACTCTATGTAAATCTATAAAAATCCATGCAAATCAAACATTACCGGTCACAATTTAAAGTCAAATTACAATCTATGTGAGTTTTAGTCTGTTTTAAGGCCTCTTTTGGGGCTAAAGTTTTGCAGTTTTAGCCTGTTTTGCTCTTTAGGTCTAAAGTTTTGCTTCAGTTTTAGCCTGTTTTGCTCTTTAGGTCTAAAGTTTTTGTCCCCGTTCGGTGACCTATGAGCTAAAGTTTTAGCCATTTGTTCTTTTTGCCAATTTAACGGGCCTGACTTGCTGACACTGTGACACATCATGTTTTGCAGTTAATCCATCCCATGAACTTTTGATGACGTAGGCAACTCGGAACGGTTAGAAAAGGTTAGACTTTCTCTGATGGATTGATGGTAGGAGTAGCTTAAATAGGAGACGATGCGCACGCGTGAGCGAGAAGCGAGGAGCATGCGCAGCGCGTCCATGTGTGAGTTGCATGGCCTAAAGGAGTAGGAGCAGGAGGCGAATGATGGTGCCATCACTCCCAGCTCAAGCCCTCCCTTCAATCCAACTCCATCTCCACAAAAATCCTATCCATTATCCACCAAACAGCGGAAGAGATTTCTTCTTTCCCCGTTAGAAAAATCGAATCTTTTCTGGCAAAGGAAAGGATCCCGTTTTTGAGTTAAAAATCCCCCTTTTGCTTTTCATTTGTCGACGCTTCTGTTACCTTTCCATTCATCTGCGTCGTGGATTTGGACCGCGCGCACCAGCGGCGCAACCAATCCCCCTCCTCCAATCCTGCCCCAACAATCCCAATCACCATTCGAAAGCGCATCAAGAAATCCAAATTAGGGACGCACCAAGAAGTCCACTACGAGGATCCCCAATCATTTCTCGGTGCATTTGGCGGCCCTCCCTCCCTTCCACCACCAGAGAAATCCCAAGAAATTCATCCCGGAAATCGGTCCTACACCGCACCAGATTACAGCTCATAATTCCAGTGAGAAGAATTAGAATCAGAGCGAGCTCGAAAAGGAGGAAGCAATGACGGAGGTGGCGCTCCTCCGGGGCCCGACCAACCTCGCTTCCCCCGCAAGCCGCTCCTCCTCCCTGCGCTATTTAGCCAATGCCGACAGCGACGTGCTCCCACGAAGCGACAGCTCGGAGCACCCTGCAGGATCTACAGGAAGCCTTGGGCTCCAGGAACGGCGCGGGACAGAGGCGGGTGGGTCGGAGCAGGAGGAGGAAGAAGAGGAGCGGTGGTCGTTCTTGGCGCTGCTGTTTGAGCTGCTGCGGAAGTCGTTGCTGGGCTGCAGGACGGTGGGCGGCGGCGCGGAAGGCGAAGGCGGCGGCTGTGGGATGGAGATTGGCTTGCCGACGGACGTGCAGCACGTGGCGCACGTCACGTTCGACAGGTTCCATGGATTCCTGGGGCTCCCCGTCGAGTTCGAGCCCGAGGTGCCACGCCGCGCTCCCAGTGCGAGGTCTGTCTCATGTCTTATCAAATTCTGAGGTTCCGTATAATCAACTTCTGTTCCTGTTTGAATTTCAACTTTTGTGATGTTTGTTAGAAGATGTGAAATGTTGTTGCTTCTTTGTTCAAACAGTTATTTAAAAGTTCAGCACCTTATAGCATTTAGATTGCACTGCTGTTTCTGTATTTTTTTTGTTTTGTATTTTGATCTGGTTGAAAACTTGGCCTTCTATGTTTGCGCAATCTCCTTGACTGTATCCAAACTTCATTTGAATTGTGCATTTTTTTGTTTGAATTGTTGATTGTGTCGGTGGCCTTATATGGATTTGAATTATGGTTGACGAGATGCTGAATGTCTTGACAGTGGATATGCTTTGGACCACCACACTGCTTAGAAATGATTTGTGTGTTGTGTTTTTGTTCCATTAAATAATTGACCAATCATTTTTCTTGATAGTACACTCATCTAGGAATATGTTGATTGCACCAGGTACATAAAGTAGATTGTTACATCATCTACTGTCCGGATAATAAAAAAAACTCCTGACAAACCCATGATTTACCAATGGCTCATGTTGTCTTGATTAGAAGACTTTTTCTCTAGTTCGAAATTACTTCTTTTTTTTAATCATTCGCTGTCTATCTTTTTGAACTGTTGACTTTGGCTCGAATCCTTTGTTATGCTTTATGACTTATGCTAGGAACAGAGCACAAAGTATGAGGAAAGTACATAGGTATCATGTATCTTGTTACTTATTGGAAGTTCCAAGATGTATGTTTTGGTATTAGGCTATAACAATAAAATAAAATGGTTCTACATCAGTTCCTACTTTTTAGAAGGACGGGAGCCTAGCGCCTCTAAAAGAAAATAAAGGGGCACAAACACCTAAACCCAATCTTCAAACTTATGGCTTGCTGGTTAATGATCAATGAAACTCAGTGAGTAATTGCAGATCTTAAATAACCACAGTTCCTGGGAAAAAAAGAGAGAGTTAGTTTCCAGGGTTTGTGCATATGTAACATTGTGGATTTTCCTTTTTACATATTTGTCTTGACGCCACATGGTGTAGATATATAAAAATTTTGTTAGGCTCCTTGTATAACTAAATAATTATTCATAGGATGATCTGGGGCACATCAATAAAATACTAAAACTTGTTTATCTTTTTATAGTGAATTGGTATATAATTTCGTGGTGATCTTATTTTCACATGTCCATGTCATTCATTTCGCATTTCTGTTCGTCGGCTCACTGAAACTTGAAATGCAGCGCAAGCGTCTTTGGAGTTTCAACAGAATCAATGCAGTGTTCCTATGATTCAAGAGGAAACAGTGTTCCGGCAATTCTCTTGATGATGCAAAGACGCCTGTATGAACAGGGTGGTCTTCGGGTATGTCTTTTAGGATCTCCAATGACCCATGATTCGTTTTCATTAGATCTTGGTAGCTTTGTTCTGATCAATTAAATGTTGTATTTCTTCGCAGGCAGAAGGTATCTTTCGTATCAACGCAGAAAATAGCCAAGAGGAGTTTGTGAGAGACCAGTTAAATAGTGGAATCGTTCCCGATGGCATTGATGTCCACTGTTTGGCAGGCCTAATCAAAGTAAGGTTTCTATATACTATGTAGTTTATGTGATTCTAAATTTCTAGTAATTCCACTGCCTATGCTGCTCTATGATCATGGATGGGTTCACTATCTAGAGATTTAGGAATAATTTTACTTATTCTAACTGGTGGAAATCCATCCTATCAAAGAGTCCAGACCATTCAAATCAATAAAGAAAAGTAAAAAAAAAATCCAGACTTCACTTTTGGTGGAATCCGATCTTCTCCCTTTCTTGCACAAAGATATTATTGCAACTTTTTCTCGAAGCATAAACAAACACAAAGTTGTGATTGTAAACTAGGGTCAAGTTAACTGACATTAACTGCTCGTGCTTTTGAATTTTCAGCATCACTTTGCTAGATGCTCATAGCTGATGACAAATGTGCATTTTCATTCAATGTAACAATTTCATCTCTTTCAGGCCTGGTTCAGGGAACTTCCCAGCGGGGTGCTGGATTCTATACCACCTGAACAGGTGATGCAATGCCAATCTGAAGAGGACTGTGCTCGGGTTGCCAAATGCCTTCCATCAACCGAATCAGCCTTACTTGACTGGGCTGTTAATCTGATGGCTGACGTTGTACAAGAAGAACAGATAAATAAGATGAATGCTCGAAATATTGCTATGGTTTTTGCACCAAATATGACTCAGGTAACGCATTGACCTGATAGCATAACAAATTCGCAATATATATTATGCCGGCACTTGTGTCAGTAGGCAGATGATAACCGTAGCACACTTATGATGCAGATGGTGGATCCTTTGACTGCACTGATGTATGCAGTACAAGTGATGAATTTTCTGAAGATGCTGATTCAGAAGACCCTCAAGGATAGAGAAGAATCCAATCTGGAGGATACTGCGCTGCCCCAGAAGGACTCACCTGATGAAAATGGGCATCAAAAACCTAGCGTGGCATTTGATTCCCATCCCGAGGAAGGATCCAGGCGTCCCTCTTTCGTCAACGAGGAACCACTTCTGAACAGCCCGGCACACAGCAGTGAAGACAAGTATGCTGAAACTATTGCTGCCGAAGCAGACACTGCAGCTCCGGCTGGCAAGACAAGTGAGGTCTTGACGAGCACAGAGGACTTCCCTAATTTCTCACAGCCAGCTCTTGTTTCTCCGGCTGGTATTGCTGATGCTTCCAGTGCGTCAGCTGTGAACTCTCTTCAACACAAGGGGAGCCGAAGCCCAAACAGTAGGAGGACCAGAAAAGGCAAGGGCCAATCTGGAACACGTGCGATGGTGGATCCTTTGACTGCGCTGATGTATGCAGTACAAGTGATGAATTTTCTGAAGATGCTGATTCAGAAGACCCTCAAGGATAGAGAAGAATCCAATCTGGAGGATACTGCGCTGCCCCAGAAGGACTCACCTGATGAAAATGGGCATCAAAAACCTAGCGTGGCATTTGATTCCCATCCCGAGGAAGGATCCAGGCGTCCCTCTTTCGTCAACGAGGAACCACTTCTGAACAGCCCGGCACACAGCAGTGAAGACAAGTATGCTGAAACTATTGCTGCCGAAGCAGACACTGCAGCTCCGGCTGGCAAGACAAGTGAGGTCTTGACGAGCACAGAGGACTTCCCTAATTTCTCACAGCCAGCTCTTGTTTCTCCGGCTGGTATTGCTGATGCTTCCAGTGCGTCAGCTGTGAACTCTCTTCAACACAAGGGGAGCCGAAGCCCAAACAGTAGGAGGACCAGAAAAGGCAAGGGCCAATCTGGAACACGTGCAACTCCTGCTGCTGAGAAATCAAGAGGTGTGAGCATCGTGAGCCGGATTAATTGTAAGGTTGAAAGGATTGAAGCATGGAGATGAAACCAAATGCCATTCCCATTTTATTGTGTAATAGATGACTGACCTAATGTTTCATGAAAATAGGACCCCAAACTCCTTTGTTTGCACATTTTGCATTTTCTATGTGCCCTTTTGAGCTGGATTATGGTCATGGTGTCTTGAGATTCAATCTTCTTGTCGTCACTAACATTTGTATCTTTCTTATTACTGTTAAGTGAATAAAGTATGTTTATCCTTTCTTTGTGTACATAATTCTCTTTGAGAACTGACTTATGCTGTGCCTGTTAGTTCAGGGATTGTCAATGTTGTTCTTGATCTCATTGTGTTGTACCTTCGCCTGCTGTCTGCCCGTTTCCCTTTTATCATTTTTGGATTGATCAGCTAGTTCTAAGAAATAGATCTGAACATGAGGTCAAATAGGTTTGTTTTCTAACTACACTTTTTATTTTTCTTCCTTTAAAAAGAGGAGATACTTATTGTTGCAAACTACTATTGTTCTATTTAAAAACTAACTTTTTCCCCTTTCCCCAATGCTTCGAGTTATTCCTCCATCTGGTTTTCTGAATCTACCTCATGATTTAATTGCGTCAATAGAATTTTCATGCATCTATGTTTTTCTTAGGAAGAAAATAGACAGTACAATTTCCATGTGCTGAGCTGTCTGAACTGAACACTCAAGCATCGTATCCGTGCCCTTTTCAATTGAATCCTATAGCTTTATTCTGCCTTCTCTCCTTCATTCTTTTTCGTTTGCAGGTTCACCGAACCTGTGCCAGGAACTTTAAGCTTTCGTGTGAATAGTGTAAGAAAGGCCAGGAACCATGAAATCATGATTTCCTTCAGACATTTGGGCATGCTTAAGGTAAGAAATTCTAACATCAAGGATGATTTGTTGAAATTAAGAAACTTCTACATTGCTTTATGTCTCTTCAGCTACATGCCTATGAATGGGATGGTTTGTTCCTTGTGGTTGTGACTGTCACATACATCCTTTGTTCCCTGTCGATCGTTGAAGCTCCTTATTCCTTCGAGATCACACTAGCGATATTCTCAGGGCAAGTACACAATTGGTTGGAGAAAATCATCGTGCGGTCCTTGATCGGCGAGAATCCAATTTGGGCGGGCAGATTGGTATCCTGATCTTATCAGAATTTCAATCCTGAGCTGTATAGTTTGGACAGGGCAGACAAACGCCACTGCAAGACCAGTACCATGAGGAGAGGTCAATTCCTGTCCCCGATTAGGAAAAAAATTCTGTGGAGCCGGTATGCAAAGGGCTGCTGTGCGTACCCGCTCCGGATTGCCGCCACGTGGGTATCATAGGAGATCGAACGGGAGCAGAGTTCGGCCTGACTCCCAGCGGAATACGTCGGCTCCAGGCGGAAGGTGCAGTTCGGCTCAACTCCCCGCACAATACATCGGCTCGGCTCCACGTCTCTGCCTTTATACATCTCCCGCTCGCCGCCGCCGGTGCCACAGTTGCCGAGTGCAATCAAGAGTACGCCGAGTTCTTCGTGTTGCGGGTGCGCTGGTCGCTCTTGCCACTTCACGTCCATCTCATCTCTTCCTTCCTCGCTCGCTGCCTTCCTCAGGATTTCCCCAACCTGCAAATCTTCTCTTGCTGATTAACTGGTCCTTCTTGATTACACTCCTCAGGATCTGGTGATCTAGTTCCAAAACTTTGTGAACACAGCGCTGGCCGACCTTGATTTACTTCAGGCTAAAGAGCTAGTTCTAGTCTGTCTTAGTACTCGTCTGACAGGAACATCGTTCTCTGTTCTACTTGTCTTAGTACTGTAGCTGTTGAAATTTTTTTCATCCATTCATTCCTCAAAACATCGTTCTCTGTTCTACTTGTCAATTCTCAGAGCTGTCCATTTGTGAGGCAGCACAAGCATCGGTGACCTTTGGCAATGCACATGTTCACAACAATGGTGTTTCAGATGTTCTGAATTACAAGACTCGTACATGCATTATTACATAACATTTGGAGGTTCTGAAATACAAGAATGGATGTGTTAAAAACATGAGATTGACTCATCTGTTGCAAATTTAAATCTGGAGAGTGGTATTAAAAAGATTGATAAACACTGTTTTAAATCAAACTGGACTGAAATTACATTTAAACTGAAACAATTCAGTTTCAAAATTCAAACTAAATTCAACATGCACTCAAAATTCAGTACTAACATTTCTTGGAGACATTACTCTTGAGAAACAGAACAATATTACATATTTTCATGATTTGGTGCACCATCAAAATGTAATTTCCTAACAGCTGACTGCAGTGTCGCATCTTGATCAACTCCAAGTAAGAGGCCTGTATATCCTCCTTGCATATATGCAGCTCCCACAGTAGAAGCATACCCGCCTTGGGTCAAAGGAGCAGACGCCATAGATGATTGCCCATACACACTATTTACGAAATTTGGCTTTGTAATAGTAGCACCAAAGGTACCAGCAGGAAGTCCCTATATCATAGAATGTGAAATTATTCATAAAGGTTGCATGTAGATAAATAAAACTTGAAAAGGGGATACTGAGATGAAGTCTTGTGTCTTACGATCAACTGATCTGGCTCATCACCTTCGCCCCCCTTTTCAGCTGCATTATTTGGAACTTCTACAGACAGACCTAGAATTAAAATAATATAACAGACTTGAATAAAAAAAGCTTGCTGGAATGGAAAAGATTACTAGGATGAATACCTTTCTTGGTAGAACTTTTCATTTTCTTCCCTTTCCTCTTTTCGAGGGAGAGGATTGTTCGTTTATTCTTCGCACCTTTTACCACACGGGGAACTCTAAAAGATATTTTGCCTGTTAATGTATCTGTAGCACAATTAGTCGAAACTAGAGGAACCTCAGTGGACTTCTCTTGCATTTTGCTCACAGAATTATCTGCTTCCAAGTCCAACTTATCTATGGCTTTCTCCAATTCATCAAGAAGTTCTTTTGACAGAGAACACTTCAATGCAACAGATGTCGCCTTTCGTGATATACGCGCAGCTTGGGTTTTCAAATTTTCCTTTTGGGTTCCTTTTTTCTCAATATAAAATCCTCTTTTGCGTATTTTGTCCATCTGTTCAGTATATATTGCGGTGGCAAATCAAAAACGTCGATGAGACCTCAGTTTTTTGGTCTTATCAGGACTAGAAAGGTAATGATTGTGCTCAAGTACAACTTTTTGCACTGTCCAAATCCCCTCCCTGCTCACACTAAACTGAACACGAGCACTACAGCCTGTCCTTGTCGTATCCTTTGATGACTGAGCTCCTTTATTATGTCCTTCCTTGCTGCAAACTAAAAATTTCTGGTATATGCTTTCATCCTTTCGACGCTTTGTATTGCTCTTTCTAACGCTGAACCCAAACTTGCCGGCATAGGAGCTGTACATGTCATAAGCATCATCCTCAGATTCGAAAGCCATTCCAACTTCAGGAACGATTAAAGTTTGCTCGATTTCATCAGCCACCTGTTGCGTTAAACGGGATGGAGATTGAATACATGTAACCAAAACAACAATTTTAATTTGTCTAACACAACCAATAGATCAACGTCTCATACCTGACTTGGCTGTTTGGCCGTGGCTTCAGCAGACGTAGTTGTGACCTTTGTGGATGTCGCCTCTGTTATGGTGGGCGGCACCATAGGCATGACTGCATTAACATTAACCTGCGGGAAGACACAAGGTTGAGGCATTCCCATGCCAACAAAATCTAGCACAAATCAGAGATCATCGGGGGTGCATTGCGATCCACATACCTGTGCTGCATCATGGTCTCTAATGTATGAAGAATCAAACGCATTTGTGGCGGCTGTAAGATCATCACTGACGGCAACAACAAAAGATGTATCGTTGAAGGATGGTCCGGTCTCCATGCTAGGGCCGAGGACGACGATCGTTGGCGGCGGAAACACGATCGTCGGCGTAACTGTGATGGCTGAGGAGCGGGGTTTGTTCTCTGGAGGCAGATCAACCTTGTTCGCCTGGCGGCGGCGGCGGAATCACATGATCACGAAACTTCCTGCGATGATGACGGGAAAAAGAGCCGAGCGATTTTGTTAATGGAGCCGAGCCGTTGCTGTGCGCCTGAAGCCTGCTGCTACGTTTGCATTCTGCGTGAGCCGAGCAGGAGCCGAGTGCTGGGAGAGAATCAGACGGAGGCAACATCCACGTGGCGGCAATCCGGAGCGAGTACGCACAGCAGCCCTTTGCATACCGGCTCCACAGAATTACTGAGCAAGCTAGTCACTGGAACCCAGTGCAAGATACCTCACTGATAATTTCCTTTGCTAAAAGCATGTAAACATGCAGGACAAGAGTAATATGCTGACCTTATCCGAGTTCCATCCAGGTGAATATGATTTGCTGGCCAGACACATCCCACCGCATAATCATGATCATGAAACATGAGGACACGTCAGTTCCTGTTTCAGAATCAGAACACTGATGCAAACCTGTCACGGGTACCCACTAAAAAGGTATCTCTTTGATCAGCATTATTTTTCTTTGTATTAAGAAGACAGAAACATTCGTTTTACACCCCAAGAGGACAGCACAGGGAAAACGAAACGGCATGGGTCATGCAAGCTACTACTGATATGTATGACGCCCATTCCTAACGTATGGGTCATGCGAGCAAGCACTGATCTCTGAACATTCGCACCTCTGCTTGCTGGAGGAAATGCTTGTTTTTCCCTTTGCAGTGACGGTCATAAACAATTTGCCGCGATTTGCAAAATGCCCAATACTTGAGGTGCTCCTGCCATGACGGTCATTTTTTTTTTCAAGCCGCATGACCACCGTCCACTTGCGAAATGAAATATTCCAATTCGACAACCACAGAAAGAAGTGCATCTTTTGTGCCCCGTCTCCCCTTTCTCCCAGTATATATACATCTCTGCTTCACAGCACCCAAAACAGAGTGAAGCTAACAGTCACTCCTATCAAAACTGCTCGGCAAATCCTGCATCCAGGACACTGAAGTTCTGAGTTGAATCCTTTGCAGGTGAACAGAGTGGCACATCTCTCTCTAGTACATACGCAATTCTGTTAACGCATCGTCCTTGATTCTTTGTTACTAGTGTTTCTTTTTCAGAGAAAATGACAGTAGCAGTTTCTGAACATTCACGTGCACTGAAACTGAAACTTTTGTTCCCTTCGCTGCTCCGTTTATAATTTGCAGAGTTGCAGGGCAAGTTCGCTTGCAGTACACCAACTCAAGAGAGAGAGGAGCAGTTGATCGATGGCTGCGCAGATGGCGGCGGACGGCGGTCTCCGGCGGCTTTT
>LAPY01003571.1:12240-32682 GCA_000970635.1 Eragrostis tef | reverse complement strand
CGGAGGAGAAGCGGCCGCCGCCGACGTTCCCGCCGCCGATTCGGTCGATCGGGCGCGTCGGGAAGCCGTCCGTTTGCTTCCGGTCGTTCCGGACGGACGGGCGGTTCGTGCTCATGGAGGTGGTCATCCCCGGGAAGGAGCTCCTGCAGGCGTACCGCGAGGGCGGCCGCCTCAGGCTGCAGTTCGCCGACGGGGCCGCTGCCGCTACCGGCGTCGTCGTCCACAAGGAGATGCACGGACAAGACCAAGGCGAAGGCAAGGAGTTATGCATGAACGAGGCCCAGTGCTAAGTTTTATGGACAGGCAGTTATAATTCTGTCCAAGAAGGTCCTGATATTGTCGCAGACAGATGTGCGTGCTATCCTATTTAGACTCCTCAGTCATATGATAATTATTCGCAAAAAAAAATCATATGATAATTAAGGAGAATATAATATATCATAGTAGAAGCTTATGCAATAGTGTGTGCAACATATATGGTCATCGAAGAAAGAGATAACTAAACTTGATGACGGCCGAATTGATGTGATCAAAAGACAGTATGCTAATTGCTGTTCTCCTATTCGTTCAGAAATTCAGTGAACCGGGACTTTAGTACAGCGTCAGTGCATCGTCTGTTTAAAATCTTCAGTGATTTGTCTGACTGATTACGCAGACACACACAAGAGAGAGTTCACCGCCGACCACTTCCATCGCACAGCGGCTTAACATTTAAGCATACTTTAGCCCTATCTTGAAGCACATATGGCAGTTGCCACAACCAATGAATTCATCAGAATCTCGCAAAGGCTGGAGGTAGCGTTGGTGCTATTTTCCTCTGAAAAGCAACAAGAAGGGCCACTTGACTTGATCAGGGAATCGTTGGGTGTCCAAATATCTACCTCCAGGCCTCGAACTTTCTGATCACGTATTCGTTATTCCTTTATGCCCATTTTTTAGAATGGTCCACTCTAAATCACACTAGGCTAGTGGACGTGAGGTTCACAAGACTTGACAGTTCCTTGGCTTCAAAGAACAGAACCCCTGGGAGGGAAAGACGGGGAAAGCAGCTGACTAAGTAGTAGTAGCAGCTTTTAAAAGGATGTATGCTTTAAGACTTAATTAAGTTGTGGTATTCCCTTTAAGTCGGTGTATGTATTCTACAATTTGTAAATTCAATGGTAATGTTCCTGCCATCTGTTTCAAAAAATAAAATAAAAATTAGCATACAAATAGTAAACGATTGTATGCTGCTAGCTAGGGAAGTGGACTTGAATTTGTTTTAGATTTTGCTCGCGTTCCCGAGTTGCTCGGATGAGCTATAGTTGTGGATTTGATTGTAGTCGGCACACTTTTCTGTCCCGATCCCTGGCATGGACCCAAGGGTCAGCAGCCAATGCTCCAATCTTCCATCGCAGCCATGGGCCGACCCTTTTTCGACGGCTTGGTTTAGCATGTAGTAGCTGCTACGGAGCTTATAGCTTCTAGTTGCTTGGAAGAGGCGCAGCACCGCTGGAACTAGGCTCCAAACTTTTTTCTATTTTGATGAGATGCTTTAGGCTCCAAATCTGGTTTGGTTTGAATTCGATGGACTCATATTTGCATGGGCCTGACCAAATTCCCCTCGATTACATTTGGGCTCAAACTAATCAATCGGGCTATTCAAAGTCAGGGCGATATCCTCCTTGGCCCGTGTTGTTCAGGACTACGGAGCCCACGGAGCCTGATGGCCCTCCTCCTTGATGGCCCACAAGTGAAACGCCAACTGCTCTTATCCTCCGGCTCCGGCTTCCCTCCCCACCGCCGAGCTCCCCCTCTCCCCACCCCCCGCCGCAGCACGCCGCTCGCCGGCGAGCACAATCCGTGCTTCTACACGCTTACAATGCTCCTGCACCGGATCCCTGCACCTTCTCTCGGCCAGGAACCCCGCCTTGCGCGCCCCGTCAGCCCCCTCACCGGTGCGCTCCATTTTCTTGGTTCTTGCTTCGGAGGAAAGGTTGCATTGTTACGGCTATATGTTAGTTCCTGATTATGTTTGTGGAATTTAGGGGGGTAGGAGTCGGAGGCGGGGAACCGGGTTGGTTGTGCGGGCGGAGATGTTCGGGCAGCTCACCAGCGGCCTCGAGTCCGCGTGGAACAAGCTGCGTGGCGTCGGTGAGTGATTCTGCTTCTTGATTCATACCATTGGTGCCTGTATGATGTTCTTGTTTCATTCGATACTCTGAAGTCTGAAGTCTCTGAGAAGCATCGCTGTAGTGACTACTGCCCCTGCCTCGTCCAGTTACCTGAATATGACAGAAAATGTTCATTTGGAATTGGTCCCAATCCACGATTAAAAGTATGTGAGGTTGATGCTGATGTAGAACATAAATTCATGAAAGATCTGCAACATAGCCAGAACTAATACTAAAATTACTAGCTCAGTACATGCTTTACCAAGGCCATTAGGCATAGACAATCATCTGTATACATGTTTGCTTGTTGAGCCATGGATTCAGAGCTGGTGTACAAGATACAGGGTACTGCATGAACACAGAGCTGGTGTAGAAGAATCTGTTGGTATTACTTATTATAAGTATATTTCATCTAGGAAGATTAATTTACCATATAGGACTATGATGGTTGTGTATTTGGTCTTACTGCTGGGTTTTGGAAAAAAGTATACGTTTGTAAGACTATCATGTTGTATGGTTTTTAATTTTTTGTTCTCCTCTGTCCTTCGATAACTAATGTTACTAAACATGATTAAGGTTAACATAATGCTCTTTGTATTTAGATGTGCTAACAAAAGACAATATTACTGAATCAATGAGGGACATTAGACGTGCACTTCTGGAAGCAGATGTAAGTGACTTACAGTTTTGCATTTTCCACATCAGTTCATTTTGTATGTGATGAGTCGGAGAACTAAGGTGTCTTCTGCTTTTGTCAGGTTAGTTTGCCGGTTGTGAGACGGTTTGTGTCATCTGTTACTGAAAAGGCTCTAGGTGCAGGTACTATCAAAGGAGTCCGACCAGACCAGCAATTAGTGAAGGTATGTTGTGCCAAACTGCCATTTAAGGAACCGAAAACAACAACCGCACACATATTATTTATATAATAATTTCATTTTTGTGTTCTCTATTACTTTATATAATGATATTTCTTAGCTAAAAAATATCCCTTTCTCTTCAAGAGTATTGGAACACACTGTCAAAGAAATATATTATAACCTGCATAAACAATATTGGAATGTTATGCTAAATGAAAATATGAAAAACCTTGTCAATTAGTTTGTGTTCTTATAGTACAGACGGAGTAACCTAATCGGTGCTGCAGATTGTTCATGATGAACTTGTACAACTGATGGGTGGAGAAGTATCAGATCTGGTATTTTCGTTGGGAAGACTACTGTTTGTGCAAAGCTTGCGTTCTATTTGAAGAAACTGGTGCGTTCATCAGCGTTTTTTCTGTAATCAGCATGCATGTGCTTAATGCTTGATACTATAGATACTTATACCAGAGTTAGGTTACAGGGAAAGAGCTGTATGCTGGTTGCTGCAGATGTTTACAGGCCTGCCGCCATCGATCAACTCACTATACTGGGTGAACAGGTGACTTGCTTTTTTTTAACTTCAACTAGCTGTACGTGGATGTAAATGAGCTGATGTTCCTCAAATTATTTTTGAGATCTTGAAGTTGAATCTAAGACGAATGCATTATTTACACAGCTTCACTACGGTTAAGTTTCTTTTGGTTGCTCTCCTGTCCTTCTATAACTAATCATGATTAATGTTAACATAATGCTCTTTTTATTTAGATGTGCTAACAAAAGACAATATTACTGAATCAATGAGGGACATTAGACGTGCACTTCTGGAAGCAGATGTAAGTGACTTACAGTTTTGCATTTTCCACATCAGTTCATTTTGTATGTGATGAGTCGGAGAACTAAGGTGTCTTCTGCTTTTGTCAGGTTAGTTTGCCGGTTGTGAGACGGTTTGTGTCATCTGTTACTGAAAAAGCTCTAGGTGCAGGTACTATCAAAGGAGTCCGACCAGACCAGCAATTAGTGAAGGTATGTTGTGCAAACTGCCATTTAAGGAACCGAAAACAACAACCGCACACATATTTATTGGTATAATAATTTCATTGTTGTGTTCTCTATGACTTTATATAATGATATTTCTTAGCTAAAAAATTTCCCTTTCTCTTCAAGAGTTTTGGAACACCCTGTCAAAGAAAAATATTATAACCTGCATAAACAGTATTGGAATGTTATGCTAAATGAAAACATGAAAAACCTTGTCAATTAGTTTGTGTTCTTATAGTACAGATGGAGTAACCTAATCGGTGCTGCAGATTGTGCATGATGAACTTGTACAACTGATGGGTGGAGAAGTATCGGATCTGGTATTTTCAAAAGGTGGCCCAACAGTTATCTTACTGGCAGGTCTACAAGGAGTTGGGAAGACTACTGTTTGTGCAAAGCTTGCGTTCTATTTGAAGAAACTGGTGCGTTCATCAGCGTTTTTTCTGTAATCAGCATGCATGTGCTTAATGCTTGATACTATAGATACTTATACCAGAGTTAGGTTACAGGGAAAGAGCTGTATGCTGGTTGCTGCAGATGTTTACAGGCCTGCCGCCATCGATCAACTCACTATACTGGGTGAACAGGTGACTTGCTTTTTTTTAACTTCAACTAGCTGTACGTGGATGTAAATGAGCTGATGTTCCTCAAATTATTTTTGAGATCTTGAAGTTGAATCTAAGACGAATGCATTATTTACACAGCTTCACTACGGTTAAGTTTCTTTTGGTCTTTGTCAGGTGGGTGTGCCGGTTTACTCGGAAGGAACTGAAGCCAAGCCTCCACAAATAACTAGAAATGCCGTGGAAGAGGCAAAAAGGAAGAATATTGATGCAATTGTGGTGGATACTGCTGGAAGATTGCAGGTTATTCTTTCTTCCTTCGTTTACAAGGCGTAAACTTATTGAACCTAATCCAACTGTACCTCCATGCGAATGGGAATAGATATGACTCAAATAGCACCATAAAAAGCAATGCATCGATAATTTAACTAGCACCATCATTGTTAGTTGATCACCTTTTTACCATTCAGATTGATAAAGCAATGATGGATGAATTGAAAGAAGTAAAGAAGGCAGTTAACCCAACAGAAGTTCTGCTTGTTGTTGATGCTATGACTGGCCAAGAAGCTGCAGGTATCCTTTCCTACTATTCGAGCCTTCTTATCGCCAGGCATGAATTTTGGTCGTATATAAAATCATACTATAACCATAGTGAAGAAACTTTGTCGATATTGAAGATGATTAGCAAGTTCTTTCCTTTCACACGTCACAAATTGTTTCTTTTCATGAATGCAGCATTGGTCACCACCTTCAATATCGAGATTGGTATCACTGGTGCAATACTGACTAAATTGGATGGTGATTCCAGGGGTGGAGCTGCACTGAGTGTTAAAGAGGTCATTGCTTGTCAGAAACTACTTTTTCCATGACATTTTCTAATTTTAACAATGTGCAGTAGCACCCTTTTATGACAAATTGATGATCCCAAGAAGTTATTGTTCAGTTATCAATGTTCTGCTCTGGTTGATTGAAATTGATGCTGCTTTCACCATTTGTTAGCAGGCACACATGTGGTTTAGCAGTTACTGATGTTGTTTCTCAGTTGTTTAGCTTCAAATGATCTCCTTTTCTATGCTTCAAACTGTATGTTCATTTTTTTGACCGGTGTCAGCAGGGTAGCCTCCTGCCTATTTTTTGTATTAATACGAGGAAAATAAGTACAATATTTTACACTGGCAGTTAAATCCTTAACTGGTGGGCCATATACTGTTGTATGTTTAAACGTTTCTTATTTTCAGCTGTTTTCAACTGGTAGAAGAATAGAACATCACCCCTTAATTAATCATGCAGGTATCTGGGAAGCCCATCAAATTTGTGGGGCGTGGGGAACGATTGGAGGACCTTGAGCTTTTCTATCCTGATCGCATGGCACAGCGAGTACTGGGAATGGGAGACGTGCTTTCATTTGTTGAAAAAGCACAAGAAGTCGTAAGTATTTTCTTGTAAAACATTTTTTTTGGTGGTTCTAAGTAATATTGTGGCACACCTATGTTGTTCACGAGTTTACTTCTGCTACAAATAGATGCGGCAAGAAGAAGCTGTAGAATTGCAGAAGAAGATCATGAGTGCAAAATTCGACTTCAATGACTTCTTAAAGCAATCTCAAAATGTTGCGAAAATGGGTTCCATGAGCCGTGTAGTTGGAATGATTCCAGGAATGAACAAGGTACGTAACATAGCAGATTAGTTTGTTCTATTGCTTGACATTTTTTTAATTATAGTTATGTTATATGAGATATGATAAGCACCAGCACTTGATAATGCCGCTTATTCTTAACAGCTTACTCCTGCACAAATACGGGAAGCTGAGAAAAGACTTGCATTTGTGGAGTCAATGATCAATGCAATGACTGCTGGTATGGTCCTCCTGAATTTTAGCTGTACATATGAAGCCAATATCTATGCTTACTAGTTTGAGGGACACAGATGCCTTATTGTGTTTCTTCTGGCCTGCTCAGAGGAAAGGGAGAAGCCAGAGTTACTGGCCGAATCACGCGAGAGAAGGATAAGGGTGGCTGAAGAGTCTGGAAAGACAGAACAAGAGGTTTAATTCTGCTCTTACAGTATCACCAGTGAGAAGTCCGCAGTGTTTTACTTTTATGCCAAACTATGTGGCTAACAAGACTGTCATTTTTCACTACTAGGTGGGTCAACTGGTTGCCCAGCTTTTCCAGATGCGTGCTCAGATGCAAAAATTGATGGGTATGGTGCAAGGACAAGAAGCGATAGCAGGAATGGGAGATCTTATGGAGTCACTTAAAGCAGATGAGAAGGTAATCTTTGGCATTGCGAATAACTCCGTTTTTTTGTTCAGAGAACTTTGTTGTCTGAATTCTTGTGTATTACTCAGGCACCTCCTGGCACGGCACGGCGGAAGAGGAGGCATGGCAAGCCGGTGCAGAAGGACCTGAATGCAGTTTTGAGCTAATGTGCACTGGAAAGTTTTGACTGGAAGTGCGTGCAAGGCCGAGGACAAAGCGTGCAGAGTTGTGATCCTCAATAATTAATGGTTGGGCACTGCCACTGGATGTTTTTGTGATTCATCCGGCACAATTTTGTATATCAAGCATAGAGAAAATGTGCCAGCTCTTGAACAAACCACGTGAGGTTTCATTTGGAGTTGTGCCAATAACAGGATGCGTAAATACCTGTAGTGTAGGTTATGTGGAGTTTGATAGTTTAAACGTTGATGGATGAAATATTAGACTTTTTTGGAAAATGGTATGCTATATTTTTGTAGCTAAAAACAGGATATTAATTTCATCATTATGTCATTTTTTTCTTGAGAGGCATCATTGTGGTTTTTGTTTTTGACAATCATTGTGTCATGTGAAAATTAACCACATAGATTATGTTGCAACTTGTGCTGGGCTGCATTTTTTTAGCCTGTTTCATATCCTAGGCCTAGCATTGCAGCCCATACCCTGGGGCATCCTGGAAGAAACCGAGGCCATGCTAGCTGTCCTGGCCCGCTGCCTTCTCCTGCGGACGCTCCTAAATTTGGGCTAAGGTGGACTGGAAGAAAGTGTACTATTCCTGGTCGACAAAGCCCAAAAGGCCCATCTGTAATCAGTCCCCAAGACATGAACGTTTCTTATCCAGCAGTTGCTTCCCTCTCCTCCGCAGAACACGAGCTCCTTCGTTCATGGAGACTAGCACACTCGCATTCTCCCCTTCCCCGGCCGCCGCGCGCCGCTCGCCGGAGAAGGCGGTCGTCGGGTCGATACACCTCCGCCGCTTCTGCACCACCTCTTCCCTCCAACTCCGAGTGGCCCAAGCCCCCGTCCTCCGTGCCCCTTCTTCGTCCTTCCAGGTACTTTCGGCCTCAAGCTTCAATATTTCCTTCCGGTTTCTCGTGGAGAGGTCACGTATCTTAAGTTATTTTAAAACTTTTGGATCAATCAGGTATGGAGGAGGCAGAGGAGGGGGTGTGGGCTTGTTGTGCGCGCCGAGATGTTCGGGCA
Source organism: Eragrostis tef (assembly GCA_000970635.1). Classification (NCBI taxonomy): domain Eukaryota; kingdom Viridiplantae; phylum Streptophyta; class Magnoliopsida; order Poales; family Poaceae; genus Eragrostis; species Eragrostis tef. The sequence continues at coordinate 24,604 of LAPY01003571.1, read as the reverse complement.
GCTCACCACCGGCCTCGAGTCTGCATGGAACAAGCTGCGGGGAGTCGGTGAGCTTGCTTCTTGATTTGTATGCTTATATATAACACATACTTTATAATCCGGCTCAATTTTTACTGAGAAAATGACGATTTTTCGTTTAAGACGTATTGACAAAGGAAAACATTGCTGAACCGATGCGTGATATCAGAAGAGCACTTTTGGAGGCAGATGTATGTTTGATTCCTACTTCCATGTGATTTTGTTCTGTATTCTTCTTTGCCATCACATTATAATGAGCTGAACCTACTTTGCAGGTAAGTCTGCCGGTGGTGAGGAGATTTATCGAGTCTGTAAGTGAAAAGGCTGTAGGCACCGACGTAATCCGAGGCATCAAACCTGACCAGCAACTGGTGAAGGTACGCCTATTTAGGAATATATAATTGAATTTTATTGACTTTCTCTTGCTTATAACTGGCCATTAATTGCATGGTGGTTATTTAAACTGAGACGCTTTCGTTTCATTTCTTGGAAAAGCTGATAAACTAATAGCATTATCTTGTGGAAAGCATCCTAGAAATTCAGTGTTAACAAATTATGTGTGTGGTCTTGTTCTTTCGAAAGCAGTTTATGTGCTTTACACTAGAGTGTTAACTTAACTCAGTGATGCAGGTTGTGAATGACGAACTTGTACAACTAATGGGTGGGGAGGTATCGGATTTGGTATTTGCAAAATCTGGCCCAACGGTTATCTTGCTGGCAGGTTTGCAAGGTGTTGGGAAGACAACTGTTTGTGCAAAGCTTGCCTTCTATCTAAAGAAGATGGTGATTTTCTTAAGCCTTTACTTTTAGCTTTTCATCAAGTATCCATAGGCTTTTGGTACTTATAAACCATACTCAGGTTACAGGGGAAGAGCTGTATGCTGGTTGCTGCAGATGTTTACAGGCCTGCTGCCATCGATCAACTCACTATTCTGGGTAAAAAGGTACTTTTGAATTCTGATGGCAGTTAACATTTCAGCAGAATTCAGTTGGAAACCTTTTATAGATAATAGTGCTGTCTCGTAGTTTTTTTTTTCTAGCGAAAAGCTGTTGATGCATATTACCCCTCTTTGTGAATGAAAGTACACTTATTAGTTGTTCCACCTGCAGTTGTGCTCTAACTTACACTCTAATTAAAGAAAACATCTGAATGTTAACAGGTCGGTGTACCAGTTTACTCAGAAGGTACTGAAGCAAAACCGTCACAAATAGCCAAGAACGGTTTGAAAGAGGCAAAAGGCAAGAAGACTGATGTAGTTATAGTGGACACTGCTGGAAGACTACAGGTGTTTTGTTTATTCCTTGGATTTATTTCTGTTGTGATCCCGAAATATAAATGGCAGATATAGATCTTGGGGACCAGGTCATAATCATGCTGAATTTCGAAAATGTTAGGTTTTATTTAACATATGATTAGATTGTTTTTAACAATACAAAAGATTAGTTTTTGATAGTGTTTGATATTTCTTTCGAATTTTACATAACACCTCAATCCAAGTGGTAAGTCTAGTATATATTTGAAAGTAAATCAAATTATAATCTGTTACATGTGTCAAAATGAGAGTGTTTCAAACCATGAAATAGTCTTTTCACACCAAGATTGAAATGTTTTTTCTCCTAAGCTGGATGTATGTTTATGTAATTTAGATTTTTACTATTGAATGGTTGGTATTCTTGGAAGCTAGATGTTCATGATGTTCCTTTTACCATGCCTGCTGGCTGATTAACATTTCTTATTATTAGGTAGATAAATCAATGATGAATGAGTTGAAAGAAGTAAAAAAGGCTGTGAATCCCACGGAAGTTCTGCTTGTGGTTGATGCCATGACTGGCCAAGAAGCTGCAGGTATATGTCTGCATCTTGTTTATTTCACAGGTGGTCTAGGCTCAATTCATGACTATTTTAGGAAACAAAATTTTGAATTTCGATAATTGGCTATTTTATAGCTTCGTGTGTATGTCTTTTTTTAAGCCGTGTATATGTCATTTGTTTGCCTATATATACACACATCTTGTTGTCAAATAAGAGGAAGCACCGTTTTTCTGTAGAAATAGTAGGACATAATACTAAATGGAGCATACTTTAAGTCTTTGTCGTTTTATAGAGATCTGAATTTACTTATCTTGTTTATTTTTTTGCTATGGTCAGGATTGGTTAGCTCCTTCAATGATGAGATTGGTATAACTGGTGCTATACTGACAAAACTGGATGGTGACTCTAGAGGTGGAGCTGCGTTGAGCGTTAAAGAGGTCTCTTGTCAAAACACTCCATTAGGCAACTATTAATTCAAGATTCTCCATAATAAACTACTAATCCATGGTAACACCACATAGTTGATAGGATCACTTACGGTAAATGTATCATCATCTTAATATGTTCCATTACTCATGTCACATAAATTCCTTGTACTTAATCTCCGTTTATTTCTAGGAAAGGGGATCATCATAACTCTTCCTCTTTTATGAACCTTTTTCTGTAACTTGGGTACACTGGACACAATTTGCAAAGACAGGATGGCTAAATCATAAATTGATTTACTAAATCATAAATGCTCAACTACTACTTGTTTTATGCTTACACTCATCTGCGTTTTCTATTGCTTCTTCCTTCTTTAACTGGTACATATTTTTTGAAGTAAATTGATTTGCTTTTATTTTATGATAAATATTGACAGGTTTCTGGAAAGCCCATCAAGTTCGTAGGGCAAGGGGAGCGTATAGAAGATCTTGAGCCTTTCTATCCAGATCGCATGGCACAGCGTATCCTGGGAATGGGGGATGTACTTTCATTTGTTGAAAAAGCACAAGAAGTGGTAAGACCCTTCATATGAAATCCCCTGTTGTCCTGTCTTACACTAGACTATAACTTTGGTATTCTATTGCGTAACCTGTTTGTACAAGTAGATGCGTCAAGAAGATGCTGAGGAACTACAGAAGAAGATCGCGAGTGCGAAATTTAACTTCAATGACTTTCTGAAGCAAACAAAAATGGTTACACAAATGGGTTCATTCAGTCGCCTAGTCGGCATGATTCCAGGCATGAACAAGGTGCGTATATGAACTTGGCCTCATTTATTACCGTATGTTGGAACGACGTCTTCTTAAAAAATGTTAAGCGCTTCCATTATAGCGTTTAATTTGAGGTTATTAAGACATAGCTCTTTCCATGTTTTGAATAGGTTACCCCAGCACAAATTCGTGAAGCTGAGAAGAATCTCAAGTTTATGGAATCAATGATCAATGTAATGACACCTGGTATGTAGCCTAATGATAACACACTTTATCAATATATCTTTTTGCATTTTGTTTTTGAGAATCTTTTGCATATTCTTCTGGAACCCTTACATTTCGTTGTATGGTTTTTGTATTTCTTATGCATTGTTTCAAGCCTTCCATGTTGGGCCAGTATCTGAAATTACGTGCACTGATTTGTTGATCAAGTATTTTCCATGTTTTTAATAGGTTATCCATACTTGATTAACCTGAATTAGAGGTGTGTGATAATGTGAGTTTGCCATGCATGGAGACTTGGATTTGTCTTTTAATTCCATCGTTCAGGTGGGCTCTTTGCCCCCTGTTGTCTCATCGAAAAATGTGTGTGATAATATGAGTATCTAGATTATCCTCATCTGGCAATTAGCTATTTAATGAGTGTCCGTACATCCACTGGCAGAGCTTGAGTTGTCTAGTATGAGATTATTTTGCTTTTAACCAAATATCTGATTTTTATTATAAGAATCCAACTTTCTTTTTTGCAAATTCCTTGGTTAGAGGGCTCCCAAAGTGGAATCATTACATGTAAGTTTATGAGGCCAACCCGAGACTGCTCACTAAAGAGTGTCTCAGTTGATGGTCAATCCTAATGATGCAAAGCATTGACGGTATCCCATAAATTAATGCCCAGTCATGTATTTCTTGTCTTGTGCAGAGGAAAGGGAGAGACCAGAGTTACTGGCTGAATCACGCGAGCGAAGGAAAAGAGTGGCCAAAGACGCTGGAAAAACAGAACAGCAGGTTCTTGTCATGTCAGCATTCTCCCTATCTGCTATGAGCCTAACTGTCTGCAGATAGAACTAACTGGTCCTTCACAATTAGGTGGCCCAATTGGTTGCACAGCTCTTCCAAATGCGTTCACGAATGCAGAAAATGATGGGTGCCATCCAAGGAAAAGACTCTCCTGACATGAATGATCTCATGGAGTCAATTAAGGACGAGGAACAGGTAAAGGCACCTCTATTGTGTTCCCTAGCAATTGCTTCAAGCATAATATGTTGTTCCTATGTTTGTTAAGAGCTAAAAGGCTTTTGCAACTGTGTTATTCAGGCTGCTGCTGGCACTGGACAGCGCAGAAGGAAGTACGGCAATCTGAGGAGGCGCCAACTGGATGCGATGCGTGGATTCCGTCGGTTTTGAGGCCTTCATTCATGGCTGCGAATGGCAGTGGCTGCTGTCTAGCCTCTGCCTACCTGTGTGAACCATGCCACTTGCCACCTCGGGGGGCTTGGCTCGGATTCATAAATGGAATATGTAGCGCTTTTATTTGCTGCTCTATGAAGCTATAGTTGCAGGGACCATCATGTAGCATCTGTTGCTGATAATTTTTTAGCCATCGATTTGCCTTGCATAGATGTCATCTATAGGATATATATGCAACCTGCAAATGATGGCAACTGAAACGTGTTGTGTAAGATACAGAGTGTTTGTTTCTTTTTTGGTGTAAATGTTCCAGTGAAACGAGAGCATTTTGATTTCTTCAAAAAACATATGTTTAACTATGGGGTTTGGTGGGTTCTTATTCCTCTCTGGAACATTTTTTGTTTTGATATAAATTACATGGATCAGTTACAATCAGAAACATTTGTTTTCCTGACAAATCCCAATTCTCAAAATTCTTGTTGTGGAACATATTACGCACATTTGTTTCCCTCAATGGATGCCTGGTTACTTAACATCCTAGTCCTACTTCCGGTTGCCGTTTACCCTTGCAACTCTACAGGTGATAATTCAGGTCTACCAATCTGACGGCTGCTTGCTAACAGGTCTCCACTTCGCAAGTAAAGGCTTTCTTCCTGGCCAGGAGAGCCTTGTCGATCCAAGAAGTAATTAGAGTGTATCTGGAAAATGATGCTAAGTTAAAAGACTGGATATCAACCTGATAACTTATAATCAGTCCCTTAAAAAACATATAATCAGAATTAGACGCTCTAAACATGAATATAAGGACCACCGCAAAAAAAACATATATATATATGTGAATGCTATTCAACACCTTAGGTGTAGAATAGTTATTTAACACCTAGTAATTTTTTAGTGAAGAACATGATCATGAATTACTGGACCGAGTGCACGACGATGTTAAAAATATTCAGTAAATGACGTTATGTGTTCGCGTTCAATAAAATCATGACATTTTGTTCAGTAATTCTTAATAATTATTGACGATTTGTTCAGTAAATATTAGTTAGGTGCAGAATAACTATTCTACACCCTGCCGTATATATATATATATATATATATATTAAGGCAAACCAAATCAGAAATGTTTGTTTTCTTCTTCCTTTCATCAAAAGGTTTTAATGATTAATAATGCTGGATCAGGTACACATGTTACATATGATGCGGGGAAGATGATCCACAACAACGTCATATCGTGTTTCTAAATAGATTGCTCAAACATCATCACAAACTAAATGATATCAATTCTTAGTACAATGTCAGCTCTATATTTAGGGCACAGTAAGAAATAAAATTCAACAAACAGGGACGAGCTCCAAAATTAGAGAAGACCGTAACTTACATGGGACTTTACTGCAATGTAAATAATACAAAGTTCCTATCTAAAAGCACAAGATACTAGGATGCTACTCACTTTGTCATGTCAACATGCACCAGCTTGAAAGCCAAAGATCCTGTCTTGGATATCATAGACCACCCTAAATGATCTCAATGCTCTGTTCCCCAAAATTTGGACCCCTTTTACAACAGCATCATCTGGCTGAAATGTCAAGCAAATACTATCATCGGTGTTCACAGAAAACACATTCTCCATTCGTAGCACCAGGGTAGATGTTACAAATTTCATCTCCACTGCTGGTAAATCATTCCAGTTTATTGAATCACCAGAGGTAACGAAGCAAATCTTATTTGCAGCACTTCCTCGGACATATCCCTTAGCTAGCATTGCTGTTGTCACTGCCTTGTCAAGTGCATGGAATACTGGAGATAAAATAAATGAATCGGTAGTTCCAGAATCAATTACTGTCACTGCAGTACTATAGATACGTGGATCGATTTCAAGACTTATCCCATTGACCATCATATCAAGTTGCTGGATAGCATAGAAAGGTAGATGGCTGTAACTAATCAATCCAGTAAACATTAACCTTTCATCTCTGGCATATGGTCCAATTGACAGAAATCCTTCGCTCTCATGATTACTAGGAAAGCAGTATGAAAAGGCTCTATAGTTGGACTGCTGGGCTACCTGATTGAAGAATGAGTAACTTTCATCCCCAAAGCCGATGATACCTGCGTTGAGTCCATTGTATAGATTATCTCCACCACAACCAAAGATAAAATCATCGATGGCATAGCTGTTGGGGAGAGTGAGCTTGTCTTTACCCAAGTACCCGACTGAGTATTCTCCCAATGCATATCGTATTCTGTAGAGGCAAGCATCTTTAACACAGACTGAGGTAATACCAGTGCTCTTGTGAATTGCATGGCAGGCCTCGGTAGAGCACCTGACATTCTGGTAAGATGAGGAGTTAAAAGGGTTGAAAACTGGCCTAGTGCTTCCAGGTTGCCACCGGCAACGCATGCCGCAGTGTCCACACTGAACCCAAGAGAGAGAAGAACCAGTGTCAATGGTGACAAGATTAGAGACAGCCGGTGTCCCGAGGCTGATGGCCATAAAGAACACATTTTCCCGCAGGCTATCATCCCTTGTGACACTGGCCTCTGGTAAATTTGATGTCTGGATCCATGAAGAGAAGCTTGGATGGTTTTTGTGGAAAACAGGGAATTGGAAGGCTCCATCACTATTCAAGCCAATACCTGAAATCCATAAAAAGAAGCAGCATTCATTAAGTAGAACAGATATTGCATTTCTGGATGAGCCACAGAAACAAATCAGGTGGAGTGGAACAAATAGGACCAAACGAAACAAAAAAGATGATGCAGAATTAAGATCATAGACAACAATTTACGAAAGAACAATTTGGAACCAGTGGAGGTTTGCCATGGCTTCTTTTTTTTTAACCTAAAAAAGGATTTATTTTTTCTGCCCAAAATGTCACAGTTCACAAATTACCAATTATATATGCTTTTGGAAGGTTGCAGCAGCACTGTAACAATCGAACTAACTACAGTATGTAGTGATGATGTTGAAGCTAAACCCAGGTCATAGCTAAACTAAATCCATGATGCACTACATCACTTCCACTTATCAAGTGGGCAAAATCCTACCGCTGAACTCTTACCCTAGACAGGCTAATTCACTAGACATCAGTCCCCAATCACTGACTCTACCAATTCAGATCCTATAACGGCCAAATCATGACAAACTAGCGGAGTCCAGAGACAAATCACAACAGTAAGCCGAATGAAAGCTGACATAAGTAATTGACGCCTGGATCAAAGAGCAGTTACCACAGGTCCGTAACTGATCCAACGGGTGGAGCGAGCATCCACAGAACCGGCTAGCTTAGGGGCGAGTCGATCTGCGCTGGGTACCGCCGCCTACTGTAGGCGCCGGCTGGACATCTCATAGACGACGGACATCACGCCGGCCGGCGAACCGTTACGGTTGGCCGGTTGGGTAAGGAAGTGGAGTAATGGAGCCCATGGAGACATCTTAGTGGGCTGATAAAGGCCCAGACGTGGGCATAGCGAATCTCTGGCCCATGGCTAAAAATGGGGCGACATACTTTGAAATTAAAAATCTTTTGCAAAAAAAAATCTTTTGAAAATGCACAAAAAAAATCAAAATCCAATATACTATCTTCCAATCAGATTGTGTAGGAATCAAAAAGCGATCATCCAATCACCCTCCTCATGCGCGCACACAAAAAAAAATGCCTGATAAAGAGCTGCGTACAAGTACAACCGAGCAACAGCAAGAACACTCACTGAAAACGCATAGGATCACAAGTCATTATTCTCATTGGAACAATTTCACTTTTTAAGAAAATATAAGAGATGAATTCTTAAACCTTCAACCTTTCTATTTAGAATAATGAGTTTTTTTTGTGTGTGGTAACACAGGACAAGCATCTCGGTTAAAACAAAAGAAGCTTCTGCTACTACTTTCATCAAACAAGAGCTATCAAATCCATCCGTTTCAAACTTGGCAAAAGATCATGAAGGAATTGAAGATTACCGTTGTTTGAGTCAGAGCTTGTGCTCATGCACGATGGAACTGTGCAGCTCAGAGCAAGTACCATGGTGGCCAGGAGGCCCAGGAAGAACTCCATCGATCTATAGTTTGTAGTACGCGGCGCAAACACTGTCAGGGGTTTAAGAGTCCCAAAACTCTTTGTCTTACAAGTACGTATTTTATTAGACATGCAAAACAACATGACCACCTAACCGTTCACAAGTAGGCGTCATGCTCATCACATTTTCACTGGCGGATTGCTTGAAAAAAAAAATCATTGGCGAGGATAAGGGAAAATGCAAATTTTACTTTGTCGGCGGCTGTGACAAGCTAGCCTAAATGCAGCCGTCACATTTTCTGTCTTGTAAACTATTCACATCACAAGAAACTCAGTTACAGAAGCAGCAACACTTCGGAGTTCGGCTTGGGTTTTCACCTACTTTTCGAGCAAAAAGAAGAAACAGAATGTAATTTCGATACCGAAAGGAGGATCGGCTGAGTAGATGAACTTTAGCCTTAAGGTGTTGTACAGAGGTTGAAATACAGATGTCATGCCAATTTACACCGGAAACGAAAAAGGTCTCATCGAGTAGCCATCCATGCCACGCGCTGCCTGCTTGGCCAAAACCAAAGCACGATGGCGTCAGTGCAAACCTTGGTTGATCTGTCCTTATCCACTATGGAAACTTCCTTTTCTTTTTTCCGTCACTGACTCGATTCTTCAGGTAGTCAATTTGTTCACGAGTTGCTATAACCACTAGGTATTGCCAATGCCATGGTTCTGAATCGCTTCTAGAATGTTCTGGAGAAACAAGGCTTCTAGAAGTGGCTCATGATTGGCGAGCAGACACTGCAATGCTTTGTGGATGAGGGTACGTTTGTTCGTACGCACAAGACAACTTTCGGGCGCAGCTTGAAGTTGAGATTTTATCCCGTGGTTAAGGCTTTCAAACATTGAAGATGACGAGTAATCTACCACCGTCCAGGTCCAACTGCACCTTACTTTGATAACTTACTAATTAACTTCAAAAGGAATTCGGACGTGAACGGACGACTAGTTCTCACTCTATCTCTGCTATAGAAAGAACTCTCACAGTACATTGCCAATTAGCGTAACATCGGTGAAGTAATTGCTTGGAAGAGGACGCCTGATGTCTGGACAATAATATACGTCTGAACTTTTCAGAAATTTAGCCTTCTCATTCTAGAAGCTCAGAGACGAAACAGGGAAAACTATTTTCTTTTAAAACGAGGGTACACTAAAATAACACAAAGTCAAGTAAAAATTATTTTGTGCAGCACAAGATTAATCTTTGGGCCCGCGAAGAAGTTTCCGTCGTTTGTCGTGAAATGCGTGGCTTGGCTGCTATCATCCTTCCAATTTGTCTTGTCTGATCTAGCGCACTAGCTGAGTCCTCTTTTCGTTCTTTTTGGTCTTATACTTCCCCTGGCATGATGGCCGAGTCAAACTAGCATGCTGCATACTATAGCTTTGTTTAAACCGCCTGTTAGAATTCATTTTGTTCATATCATGCTTCCCGCCCTGCTCGCCAGTGCCAGACCTGACGTTATTGACCAAGCTTTTCGACAACGATCAGATTCAGCCGTAGCTCGACAACGAAAAAGCATGAGAAGAAAAATATGAGTAGCCAGTTATTTCCGTCCAATTTTAAGATGTGACATTCAGTGAACTATACTGAATTCTGAATTCGGTATTTAAAGTCTTAAAACATCTGAAGTCGAGATAACGAGTGATGTATGTTTGACGAGATCTGACTGCGATGCAGAAAAGAGAGAGACAAGTCAAAGCAGTTCAGCTGAACAAGTCGTAGAACATGTGCTGTGAAAGTCTGGCTGGCATGATGTAACCGAGCAACGAGCAAGCCAGCAACGACTTGGAGGTAAAAGGAAGCAGAATTGGATGACGATTGGCTAAAGAAAAATACTCCTAATGTATTGTACAGTTTACTGAACAGCTAGACAAAAAGTTGAAGCGGCCAGCTCAGTTAAGGTTCGGGCCGTTTTTGCTTCTGCACGTGTTACGTAGTATTCAAATTTAGTTCAAGATTTCTAATCATGGTTAACTAGGACCAATGGATTCTCTTATGAATTAATCATGAATTATACAATTAGTTTCATAATTAGCTCTATAATTCTTCTAATTGGCATCCAAACCTTAGACTAACTGTTAGAAAAGGTTAATAAGTAGTACTGCCTTTTCTGCAGTCTGAACGCATGCGCTCGATGCCTCTTTCCTCCCAATTCTTTCGGTGTCATACCTCTTCAAGATAACCATTAATTAGTCATCAGGGGAGACATAATAACCTGCATGTTTTTGCGCCGGGCTAGGTCTAAAGATGCGTGCCCCGGAATTTCGTTTGACACAAAGTGGAAGATTACTCGGATTCTTTTTTTTTTAAGGATACGATTTCCTCTGATAAATCTTCGAAAGTTCTGTGCTGAAAAAAAATGGTAAAGGGGCCTAGCTTACACTTGTACTACAACGATGCATCTTTAGACCGAAATTCAGACACAGACATCTCAGAAATTCGAAGGAAAGAGAAAACTGACGAGCGTGGGAAAAAATATGCAGTGTTGTCAGTGTCACCCGATGAATGTTCACTTGATCTTCAGTGCATCAGGAGACTGCAAGCCTTGCTGGGCAAGCGACTGCTCGCTCATGCGGAGTCCAAGGTCAAAGAAGTCCGAACGAAGCCGCGGGAATTCAGGGACAGCTAGATGGTCGCTCCAAAACGGCTGCGGTACAGCACAAGTAGGCCTGTAGCTTGGCGATTTTTCTTTTCTGAAGCTGACGTTGATCTCAAGGTTGTTCAGCGCTCACACCACCGAATACGGTGCACTGCCCCTCTTCTTGTGCGTCCTACTCCTATCTTCCGTAAGCCAGTAAGCCTGGTCCATGGACCAATGTTACCTTGCATTGTTGCCTGACATCGTCCCTCTTTCAACTTTAGGACGACCAACATACAACAGGAGAAAATAAAGGGCAAAGATATCTTCAAGTAAAAGAATTAAACTTTCACATCAAAAGTTCAACTTATTTCAAAATATCAAGAAAAGTTGTCAAACTCGGAACTCATCCGGTGCCAGTTTGAGTTCTAAGTACTTCATTACCCAATACCAAAATCTGTTGGTCATGATTTTTATGCTGCTTTGTTCAACAATTACATATGGTTTGATTAAATTCCTTAATACCAATACCATGAACAACCGAACAAGAACTCATGTAGTAAACGGCTATAGGCACTCACTCGATAATTTTCAGAGACATACACTTTTTTTTTACTTCCCAAAGGACAGACATACACTTTTTTTGTTGTTGAAAAACAACTAGAGCAACATTGCACATGTATATCTGCAAAACACTGATAGACCATGTCCACGGACCAGATACTCCAACTAATAATAAGCCTAGGGAAAAAATTGGTAAGAAAATGGCAATCCCAACGAGTCAACGACGCAGAATTTCTAATAAAACCACGCCACACGCCGCCGAGCCGAGCCCAACGATCTTTCCCCTTCCCCAAACCTCTCCATCGCGTCCGCGTATCTCTTCTCCTCTCCCTCCCTCCAGCCATGCCCGCCCTGCGCGACCTCTCCGGCGACCCGCCGGTGTCGAANTGGTCCGACATCAACGGCGTGTACGAGGGCCTCCTCAAGAACCACCACCACAACAACGCCGGCGGCGGGACGTCGTCGCAGAGGTTCTCGGGGAACCTTAAGCCGACGGCGGCGCCCATCATCGGGCTCCCCGGGAAGCTCGGCGGCGGCCAGGGCGCGCGGCGCCACCACCCGCCCGCCATCTTCCCCAAGAAGGCCAAGACCGGCGGCGGCGGGCGCCAGGCCAAGCCGGCCGTCCCCGAGCCCGGCTCGCCCAAGGTGTCCTGCTTCGGGAAGGTGGGCTCCGAGCGCGAGCGCGCCGCGCTCCGGCGGAGGCCGCCGTCGCCCCCG
>LAPY01003571.1:0-12166 GCA_000970635.1 Eragrostis tef | reverse complement strand
CCCCGCCACCGCCGCCGCTTCCTCCGTCCGCCGCAGCGAGGCGGTGGGAGATGGAGGAGGAGGAAGAAGAGGCGGAGGCCGCGGCGCCGGCGCCGGCGCTGGGAGGGATGCGGCGGTTCGCGTCGGGGAGGCGGGCGGCGGACTGGGCGGCCGAGATGGAGGATGACGGACGCGTGGCGAGATCTGGGCCGTTGTAGTCCGGGCAGGGAGCGGTGTATAGGTAGGATTAGGAACGAACGGTTTGGTTGGCTGTGGCTTTCAGTTGGTTGTTGCTGTGCTTTACTAGTGTAGTTGAGCTGTGTACATACTGCAATTAGGAATTCGAGTTTGGACTTTTTGGTTGGATTGGTACATTTGAGTCATTTTTCGTTGCTCTGTTTTGGCTTGTACAATCGTTGCATAGTCATTAGTATTTCTATCCAAGCCTTTTGGTTTGTCAGATTGTTTCACAAAAGGTATCATTTTTGTTTTTCAAAATGCATGTCCCTCTTATTATGGATGAACTTGATGATGAGCATGTTTTCATCGATCTTTACACGCATCAACGCATGCAACATCAAAATGCAAAAAACGTTAGGCCTAGACAACGACTTAAAATAACTGATAACTATGAACATATACATTTGACATATTTAAGTAGTCATATTAGACAAAACATACGCAAGTAGGACAGGGATCATGGACCCCCCTTCCAAGTAGACTAAGAAGGCCACAACTCACAATTGATAAGGTCAAGAAATTCAATGCGGGAAAATTGCATGCAAGCCAAGATGAGAACATTATATCTAATCTTTAACGTTCGGTGACATACTAACCACGCTCTTCGTAATTCGAATTTCATATCTTTACTTCCATAAGGACACCCATAGTGGTACAGACGGCGTGTTATAGACATGCTATCGACGTGCTCATTGCCTCTGACTAACTAGGCTTTGCTCCTTTCTCTTACCTGCAATTGGGTTGCTTTTGGCTCTCACATTCATTGATGTCATGTTTGTTAAGTCCTTGGCCCATTTCCGGATTTGGCTTAAATGGCCCGAAACATTAATTGATCGGGGCAAATGAAATGTTTGTAAGCTGGTTGGGCCAGCCATAGTTCTCGGCCTTGCCTGCCACGAAAAGAGTCCATCTTTTCCACCATTGAGGCATTGCCTTTTCATGATTCGTGCTATAATCCTTTTACTATTTCAACATGTATTAACATTTCCAGAGTTCATCAACATAAAAGCAACCCTATGTCTTTTTTTTTTCCTTTTTAGGACCCTCAAATTCATAGATTGCCACTGACATAAAATACGCACTTGAAAACATGGCAACGCACCAATCCCACAGGCATCATATTGTGATTATATTTTTGGGAGGACCTGTGAGATGGCACTCCCTTGTCATGACGCACTAGATATGTTGTCAATTAGTATCCTTTAACATTTGTGTTGTTTCCTTTTTGAAAGAGTTATTTACTCTTTGAGACAACATAATTTAATACTTCTTCTTAGGAAAAATTGTCTAAACCACCCCATATGTCACTTGGAGTTTGAAACACCAACTATAACCTAATTTGTTACACATGCCCATCACTTCTACAAAATCATATTGCAAATACCATTTCGATATGCACATGCAACAAAAAGTTCAATAAGGAGCTTTTTTTTGCAATTTTACTTTTTTTCTTGTTATATTATCTTTTATTTAAGCTCCTCGCCACGTTGATGAAATATTTTTGGAGTAGAATACATTATACTCACTCCAAGGCACGTGTACTATTAAATAAATCTTACATCAACAACGATCAATATATGTTTGTTTTCATATTGATGTATACACATATCCAATTCAAAAGATGAATACAAGCGTCATGTTGTATTACACGACTCTTATTATCATGAAATATTGTAAACTTTATGAACAGAAAAACGAGGTTTTCTCTCTCGCCTTCTAAGCGTGTGATTTTTTCTCCGTTGCCCCAGGCCACTAGCACAAAGTTAACTTGCGCTATTGAATTCTATTTTTATTTGATACGGTTGATCCTTACATAAATAGTTGTAACATTCATATGTTGTTCCTAATCATATATGAATATATTGTTGATTATTGTATTAGTTTCATGATACATGTAATTAGTGAGTAGAAATTCAGATCCATGATAATAACAAAACCAAAGTCAATTGTTCTACTCAATATATGAATATAACAATTTGTGCTCTCTTATAATCTAGGTAGCTTACTGTTCTAAAAATATGTTTTTTCTCTAGAAAGATCTTTAGAAGTAATTTATTTTTATGATAACAAGTGTAGAGTTGTCAATTGTAATTCTATGGTGAGATCATATTTTGATAAAAACAAAAAAAACTATATTAAGGAAATTATATCAAAATCTCGCAAGGATACTTTCTCACCTTGAGACTATATGAAATCTGAAATGTTTTGGCCATTACTCCTTATAATTTATTACAACATAGAAATTTAGAAGAAGAGGGCTAGCGAAGTTTTTCTTTTCAGCTCATCGTCATGTCAACAAAATCCTCTCGAAGAAGCTGGAGACATTTGCAATGGCTCAAAGGTGCATATGAGACGAACGTTTGGGTCCATGCATGCGAACAATCCAGATGTGTTACTTGAACTAAAAACTACGTACGACATTTTACACAGCTCATGTCATGGGGCAACATATGTTTCACCAGCTTCATTTCGGTGCTAAGTAGTCGTCGCAGAAATTTTGACGCCCTAAGTTTTTTTTTTGAGAATTACACAGTACAACGCAGACGCTCACAACACGCACGCACACTCACCCCTATGAACACACGTACGCAAACCCTACCTCTATGAGCACCTCCGAAGGACTGAGCACCCGGCAGATCCGGAGATTTCCGAAATCACCAAAGGCGCCTCGTTGTCGAGGAAAACGCCGCTTACCACTTAACGCATAATGTCGGTAAATCCTCAAAAATTCGCTCCTACCGGAAGTCGAACCCAGGACCTCAAAAGTGTTACTTGGGTGCCTTAACCACTAGATCCAGACCCCTTTCACATTTTGACGCCCTAAGTGCAAGTGATGATGTGGGGCGGGCCGAGAGGCCCGACTTGCAGTTTCGTTCTACGGGTATGGCGCGCGTACATGTTCTGATCATCATTCATCGGTCCTATCACGAGTTGGAGACGGTAGCAAGAACAAGAAGGTCGATGCTCCACCAAGGTACAAAGCCATATTTTGCGGGTAAACAGTCGCCGGATGAGAAAACAACGCGTGTGCTCCGTCCTCTCACGCGTGCCATGATCGAACATGACACTCAGATTGTCCTCTGATCCCTTTCGGTTCCATCCTCACCATCCCCGGCCCCAAGGACACGACACTCAGAAACACTACTGGATCGTCTCGTACGTCGTCGTCGAAACGCGAGATCGAAGGACGCGCATGGACAACCCGCAACAAGACAACAACACACAGTCCGATCGAGCGAGCGCTCCATCGTTTCAACGCACACGATCGATATGGCGGCGGCCGACCTCGCGTCCACGGGCACGGGCCGGCGCGTCCGCTAGAGCCGGCATGCGTCTCGAGTCTCGACGGCGACGTCCACGAGCTGTGTGTGCTGGTCTTTGCGGCGGTCCGCCCCACCAGCGTCGGCTCGGTCGGCGTCGGAGTAAGATTTTTTTTTTCTCATGGTAAGAAACTGAACCAGGAGGTCAGCACGGTTAAAAAGTGTTCAACGAGCAGGCAAAAAGAGTAATTCGCAGTGCTGCATCAGCCGCACAGCTTTGCGAGCTACACTAGTCTACTACGACTTACTAACAACCAAGGCAGGTTCTAGAATGTCACCTTTTTTTTTTCTTACTGAAACAGGGAGCAGGCAGTTTACCACAAAGGTTGACTGTGTAAACAGTACTGAAACTCCCGTATTTGAGAGGCTTGAATGAGTCTTCTAGGTAATTTGACCAGTTCAGTGCATCTTGCTTTACTGTTCGTCACGATAACAATGTTCGTGTGTGTTGCTGTGATAGGGATTTCCATAGTGCGCACTAGAACTGAAAACGTATAAACAAATAAAAGGGAAGGACAAAACAGCGACGCGCTTTTGTTCACTTGTGACAAAAAGGAGATTGTAGTGGCCAGGGGCTTAGAATGTGCGAAAAGCGGCTTGTCTTTTGAGGGAGAATGACAAACTTTGGTTCACTTGTTCATCAGCCTTTTTATTGGCAACGGAAACAAAAATATTGGCGATGCATTTTTAAATGGAACACAAGTAACAGAATACGAACAGATCATCCTAGTTAATGGTATCTACAATTCAGTTAGAAGGAATAAGATATCAGAAAGATAAAGAACGAGAAAAAGGTATAAATCAAGTCATTTCAATGAATTTGTATAGGATCCTCTTGTTTCTTTTATAGAAAAATAAACTATATGGCGCAACCTCTCATCCTTTACTCATGTTTGTAGTGAATTTATGATACATTTTAGTTGCAAAGTTTTTTTTCAGCTTGCTAGCTAGCCATCATCGTCACACATAATATATCCAAAATGTACAAATTTCCTCCCTGAATTTCATGCATTAATTTCCACTTATGACAAAGTCAACCAACACGCATGACACGCCATGGATGCCGGGACTTGCAAGGAACTAAAAGCAAAACCATCTGGCCCAATTCATGCATATTTCATGGTGGGACTGTTGTTAGTGACCATAATGGAACAATATCGTTTTCGGCTTGTCCCCCACGTTAACCAGCAATTTTCTTCAGCATTACGCGCCTCGTGGATTCATTTCGTTTTCAGCTGCAATTAAATTGGCAACGTGGGAATGATTCTGAGCACCACGCCACTTCCAAAAGCTAGGAAACACCACAATATGGATTAGGCCTGCCCCAAATGCATAGCATCGTAATGTTTTATGACGTCATCCTTGCCGTAGCATGCATGCTCCTATAGCACCTTGCATGCCCCTAGAGGCATAGACCATAGCCATGAATATTGAACTGTGCAACAATATATGGCTGTTTTTTATTTGTTATCCTCGGCACTTAGTTAAACAAAAATAAACTACAGTTGTTGCCAAAAAACAACAATTTAGAACCGAGGGAGTATATCTTTTGTAGTCCATTAAAAGAAGTTATGTGAATGAATTGCACAATGCTACTCTTGATTAGTTAAAATGATACATGTGGCACGCGCCACAATCTTTTTGTTAATACTAACTCAGTAACAAAAAAAGCATGTTAAACCAAGTCAAGGACGGCAAAGAACAAAAAACGTATAAACAAATAAAAGGGAAGGACAAAACAGCGACGCGCTTTTGTTCACTTGTGACAAAAAGGAGATTGTAGTGGCCAGGGGCTTAGAATGTGCGAAAAGCGGCTTGTCTTTTGAGGGAGAATGACAAACTTTGGTTCACTTGTTCATCAGCCTTTTTATTGGCAACGGAAACAAAAATATTGGCGATGCATTTTTAAATGGAACACAAGTAACAGAATACGAACAGATCATCCTAGTTAATGGTATCTACAATTCAGTTAGAAGGAATAAGATATCAGAAAGATAAAGAACGAGAAAAAGGTATAAATCAAGTCATTTCAATGAATTTGTATAGGATCCTCTTGTTTCTTTTATAGAAAAATAAACTATATGGCGCAACCTCTCATCCTTTACTCATGTTTGTAGTGAATTTATGATACATTTTAGTTGCAAAGTTTTTTTTCAGCTTGCTAGCTAGCCATCATCGTCACACATAATATATCCAAAATGTACAAATTTCCTCCCTGAATTTCATGCATTAATTTCCACTTATGACAAAGTCAACCAACACGCATGACACGCCATGGATGCCGGGACTTGCAAGGAACTAAAAGCAAAACCATCTGGCCCAATTCATGCATATTTCATGGTGGGACTGTTGTTAGTGACCATAATGGAACAATATCGTTTTCGGCTTGTCCCCCACGTTAACCAGCAATTTTCTTCAGCATTACGCGCCTCGTGGATTCATTTCGTTTTCAGCTGCAATTAAATTGGCAACGTGGGAATGATTCTGAGCACCACGCCACTTCCAAAAGCTAGGAAACACCACAATATGGATTAGGCCTGCCCCAAATGCATAGCATCGTAATGTTTTATGACGTCATCCTTGCCGTAGCATGCATGCTCCTATAGCACCTTGCATGCCCCTAGAGGCATAGACCATAGCCATGAATATTGAACTGTGCAACAATATATGGCTGTTTTTTATTTGTTATCCTCGGCACTTAGTTAAACAAAAATAAACTACAGTTGTTGCCAAAAAACAACAATTTAGAACCGAGGGAGTATATCTTTTGTAGTCCATTAAAAGAAGTTATGTGAATGAATTGCACAATGCTACTCTTGATTAGTTAAAATGATACATGTGGCACGCGCCACAATCTTTTTGTTAATACTAACTCAGTAACAAAAAAAGCATGTTAAACCAAGTCAAGGACGGCAAAGAACAAAAGGGGAGGTTGGCTCCCTCATTTCTAGTGGGCTAGTCATTATAGCTTTTGCTTTTGCATGCTTGAAAGCAGCTTCCACTGCACTAGCCAATGGCACTCAAGAGATCGCTCCAAAAATATGTGGCCACAGTCTGAAGCACTCCCTTTAAATATAGCAAACCATTCACGTCTCCAGACCCCTTCTCACTTACACAGACGCACCATTGCTACGCCAAAATTTGCAAAAAATCTTCAACTGTTCCTCACAGTTCATCTTGAAGGTCCAGGAAACTGCCTGGCTTGGCTTCTTCAGCTTGTCGCCATGGGAAACTGCCTGGTGATTCAAGACAGCAGGAAGGAGATCAAGATCATGAGCGTGGAAAGCAAGGTCCTCAAAATGCCATCACAAAGCAGCTTGAAGGTGCAGGAATCCAGCTTGCTTCCGGTGAAGGCGCCGGCGGCTGTCGCCGACCCGGGCGCCGTCCAGGTGAAGCTTATCGTTAGCAAGCAGGAGCTTAAGAAGATGCTAGACAAGGAAGGCATGTCGTTGGACGACATGGTGTCTCTCATGCGCAAAGAAGCAAGCTACTGTGAGGCCGATCAGGAGTGCTATGGAGGGTGGCGGCCTGTGCTGGAGAGCATAGCTGAGGGCAGTGACCTCTAGCAACCGGAGATAGTTTGAAATCTAGCTTATTAATAACCATGGTGCTTCACAAGATAACTTTAGAATAAGCGTAAGCTTGCAGAATGAGCATATACATGTGAATATATGGAGATAGATATGATTAGGAGTTTTGAGATAAGGATTCTCTTTACCTTTTCTTGCTGGCGGCATGCTTGTAAAGAAGAGCTGAAGAGGTAAAGACGATCCTGGAAATCAATCAAAGTGGACCTTATATATGGCATACATACTATACTGTGCGTCTCATTAGTCATCACCAGCCCAAAAGGGTTGTGTCAGATGTATGTTTGTTCATCGTCAGATTTGTGTTTCCTTACCAAGTCTTCACGAATCTCACTGAAAAACAATTATACATTTTCCTACCAGGTCTTTGATTTGGCATATGCTTATGTTACCCAGTTGATGTACCATGCTGGCGGAGGGGTTACTCCACAGAGCGAAGATTTGCACAACATCGCTTTACTGATGGCCAGTACCTCAGTCTGTTACAGATGCTATGTAGATCAAAAGCTGAAAACAAAAACTTGAATTCTTCTTAGCAGTCGATCATATATTCAGATGCATGTTTCTTCGTGTGACCATGTCTCTCTAGTATTTCAGTAGGTCTTTAACAACATGAGCAACGAACATCAGAGACTGGATTCAAATTTTGAGACTAATGTATTTCTTGTAGTTCAGTTGGGATGGAGACTTATATATTTAAGCAACTCCTGCTAGATAGTTCCTTTGTTAGTTGTTGAGAGCACCGTCAATTTCGATCCTGAAGATGCGTACACCGACCCATGTTCTGCCATGTCGGCATTTGCATACCCAGATCACAAAATCATGACGATCCAGAAGATTGAATCCACGGATTCAAAGCCTGATGTCGGTATTTGCAAGCCCAGATCGACAAACACTTAGTATACCGAGTGAAGATATTTCTTCAGTCTGCGCTCCTGTACCAACACCATTTTTTTTATCAGAGAAAACTATTTCAGTGTAACTATTTTGAGGTTTGGCGCGCTCTCTGCCTAGCCACACGCAAATTAGAGAGGCCCTAGTCTGTACAGCACAACATGTCACAGCCCAGCCAGTGTTCGGTGTGCTAATACTGCCCGAGCCCACGAGCCGATAATGTGTCAAAAAAAGGCTCGGTCTGCATAGTAGCTAAGTTAGGCCCAATAAAGCCCAGTGCCTCTCCAATGCTCAAATCAGCCCATCTTCCTAACCAAGCCCAACGATCGCTGCGACGCCGTCGAGCAGTCCGAGAAGTCCGAACTGGTCGGCCGACGAAGCCCGGGGGCCGGGAGACGCGACCGCACGGAAACCGGCGTCCGGCGACGGAGGTGTCGCGGCGCGACGGACTTGAAGGATTGTGGCATCGTGCTAGCTATGGGAGTCAGGGAAGGGCGGTGGAGGCGGATACGTAAAGGACGCCGACGGCGGCGGCGTCGGGGGACCGACGCGTGCAGCTAGCCACCTCCGCGCCGCCGCCATGAGCGGAGGAGATCGGCGCCCCACGTCCCCCTCGTTAGTTCCTTGTGCTACTGATTCAACTATCACTTTGCACTTGCATTTGTAGTGATTTTGTGATTGATTTACAGGCTTTGTATCTACCTCGCAGAGAGAGAAGCCAATTCATGTGTACCGTAACAGAGTCATGGAATCAGATCAAATTTCTGGCGAACTGAAACTGCACTAAGTAGTTGCAAGGTGCGAGACGGACTTTCTGAAATCCACATTGGTTGTAGAGTCTTGCCTCTTCATCTATAAACAGCTACCGCTGACGTTTCACGTCAAAAAAAAAACAGCTACGGAAATTTCAAGCGTTGAACAGTCTGTCTGTCTGATTGTTTGTCGCTTGGTTCAGCCAAGCCGTTCAGGTACACCCGTGCGTGCATAATTTCAAATTCCGAAATATCATATGCCTAGGCTACCCAGGTTCATGTTTCAGTAAAAATAGGAAGGTAAACCCCTGAGCTGTAAAGAACACAAAAGTTTTCCGTAGATGAGCACTAGAAAAATTCTACCACTATGCTTAGCTATATCAATAAAATGCTCGCAGTGTTGCTAGTGGGGATGAGTGATATATACATGCTTACGGTGCTCTGATGCCTTCCCAAATCTAGTGAATTATCCGTATTTGGAAGTTTCCTGAAGAAGGAATGACCTAATCTCTCATGTCATGCATACTGCATCACAGCTAGCTTAGTTAAATATTCAGCCCCTACCACGATTCTCGAAGTTGCACGCAACAACAGTACTAATCATAGAAACTACTAATTAATCTAACCTGACCTGACCAACACCACCTAGCTCTACATTTGATTTGATAGATAGTAGAAGCTAAGCGAGCTACTTCAAATCATATATGAGGTTTCAACTACTGTACCAAATGCTCTGTATGCACCGAAACTTGCCAATTTATGTAATGATTAAAAAATGAAGTTTTAATATAAAAGTTTCTTCTGCTCATCACCTAATCCAATCATATACTGAGCTGTAAAGAACACAAAAGTTTTCCGTATATGAGCACTAGAAAAATTCTACCATTACACTTAGCTGTATCAATAAAATGCTCGCACTAGAAAAATTCTACCATTACACTAGGATGAGTGATGCATGCTTACGGTGCTCTGATGCGTTCCCAAATCTAGTGAATTATTTGTATTTGGAAGTTTCCTGAAGAAGGAATGACCTAATCTCTCATGTCATGCATACTGCATCACAGCTAGCTTAGTTAAATATTCAGCCCCTACCACGATTCTCGAAGTTGCACGCAACAACAGTACTAATCATAGAAACTACTAATTAATCTAACCTGACCTGACCAACACCACCTAGCTCTACATTTGATTTGATAGATAGTAGAAGCTAAGCGAGCTACTTCAAATCATATATGAGGTTTCAACTACTGTACCAAATGCTCTGTATGCACCGAAACTTGCCAATTTATGTAATGATTAAAAAATGAAGTTTTAATATAAAAGTTTCTTCTGCTCATCACCTAATCCAATCATATAAATTCTCAGTCGTAATGTCTGGCGCACATTTTCATGCCAATCATTGGAAGAAAAATAGTGGGTGAGGACAGAGGACCGGGCATAAAAAGGCTTGATAGGAACATCACAGATTAGTATTGTACTTTGATTTTTCAAGTGTAAAAATGAAAGGGACATCTGTTCTGATTCCAGCTAACCCTCTTCCTCATTGAAAAAGGTTCTATGCTTTTTTGGTGAAATGGCGGTAACTGATGAGAAGCAACCATGGCTGGTTAATACTGACGACAAGGAACCATGACACATAACACTTGCAAACATAATTTATATGCTTCTTTTGTAAACATCTGATGTGGAATCACACTTGTGAAATTCTCTTTCAGTTGATTGAGTACACTAAGCCTTGCTTACTTTTTCACCACTGTACACAGTGCAAGGAAAGTACGTCAGTCGAGTCATGTGGCCCCTTTCAGGACCTGCCGTGCAACTTTAGGAGCACCGGTGGTGAAGCTTTGGTTTTTTTGCTTCTTTTGCAGCATCCCATATTTGCATGGTATGCCAGTGTTGCTTTCGTTTACTCTCTGTACTGCACCGAGATGTTTTGAATCATTCACAATTAGGAGCCTCTGTCCAACGCATCAATGACAAGTGAACATATTAGCTACCAAAACAAGCCCTGATTGGACTGAACAATGGACTCAGTGAGTTTAATAAGTTAGCTTTCAAATTAGGAAATGGATAGTATTCAAGATTTCTGGGTTTAGGTATGGTTTGACAAGGCATGGATGTTGACTCATTAACGAGGAGAATGCCAAGCAAATTAATATCAGAAATCGACCAATATTTTATTGCTGACCTCTCAGTCCAGTTTATTAACCATTACATTCGTACTGCATTGTTGGGCATTGACATGAATACTAGAGAACACATCACATCATACTTACTACCAGCTAATAGATATACTATCTTTTAGCCTTTAGTTTCATATAATGCTCTTCATCTGTTCAATATACTATCTTTTATCTTTGAATTGTCGATCTGTTTTAAATGAGCAATACACACTATTATGCCCTCTTTCTTTTAAAAAGTGCATGTCGATATATATATAGGATGTTTATCTAATGGGCGACAAGAAAAGAATAAATAAAGGTAGCATACAGAGCAAGGAATCTCTAACAAATGGCTACACTATTCGTTTGCTAAAAAATTTCCGTGCTATCTGATAGACTTAGACATTTTTGTTTGTAGAATAATAATGCAGGTGCTTTTAAACAAACAAAACGAAAGATAACAGATATGGTCAAAGTCTAAGCGGGTAAGCTGATCCGGGAACCCCACCGTAGTTTCCTACAAAGATTATCTGGAACTAATGTCAAGTAGAACACGTGTTGCTCTAACATTATTTTTTTAGGAATAGCTGATTTATTTCAATGGACCAAAGGATCGTGTTCTCACTATAGTGAGAAATGAAACTTTCTACGGCTCTTATAACAATTGAAAATTAAGTGCTAGTATAGCTCGTGAAAAGAAGAAGGGCGATGTACGAAATAAAGAAAAAGAAATTTTAGAGGGAGCAGTCAGTTCCAATGTGATAAGACCTGGGATTCCTGTGGCTTCATGACAAAAGTTTTCAAGTGAAGACAAGACCCTAGGCTTTCCTCTCTCTTTCTCTCTCTCCAAAGATAGGGCAGAACAAAATTGCAAAAACAGCCTATAAAGACAAGATCTTCGTCTGAACAGTGGTATTAGCGCTCCTACATGAGAAGCTGAAAGTATACACTGTCAGATATATCAAGAAGGTGCGTGTGAGCAAGAGCAACTCAGAACAGAAACAGTCAAAGTCCCGCTTCCACTCCTGGCTATACCTCGGTCTGTTCTCTTTCCCTTGCTGTAGAAATCTCATTCCTGGTTAGTGTTCTTCAACTCCATCTTCTTCACATGTGTCTGCTAACTCTTTCTCTCCCTCTCTCCCATTCTCCATGGCTGATCGATGCTCTTGATTCCTGAATGAAGGACAAGTCGAAGGATTTGAGGTTCTGAAAGTGGAAGACGGCGGGATCTC
>LAPY01003569.1:16975-41154 GCA_000970635.1 Eragrostis tef | reverse complement strand
AAAACGGCGGCGGCAGTCGGGGTTCCAGGCCAAAATATGGGTGCGGGACGGGTTGAACAAATTGACATGGCGCAAACCACCGTCCTAATCAGGAGTAGAGGAAATGTTTATGGGCACAGATCGCTGTAAACATGACATGCCAACATGGCAACATTCAAGCAACATGAAATCGATCATAGATCCCACAGTTCTACAATTGCCCACACTATGTGCAACTATTAATTAAGAGGAGGTGCAGTATTCATGATGCACATATTACCAGCTACGTTGTGATTAGAACATGCAAAACATTTTGCCACTTACAAATGGTTGCACGTGACATTCACAGCAGGTCAAGCTTTTCTTGTTGACTCAAAGTCTCCAACCTGAGATCCTCCGGCCATGGCTGAGGAGGCCACCATGGATCTTTGAGATTAAGCCGACACATCATGAAGATTAGGGATTGACCAGGAGCAGCAGGCTGGATCGTGGGCGTGGTCGCGCAGATCGTCGACGCCAATCATCGTCTTGACCAGGAGCAGGCATGCAGGATCGTCGCCGCAGATCATCGTCGGCGTCGCGCCGATCTCCGTCACGACCAGGGGCAGGAAGAGGCATGATCGTCGGCGCAGATCGTCGATCGTCGGCGGCGCGCAGATCGTCGGCGCCTATCGTCGTCTTGCAGGATCGCTCGGAACGGCCGCAGCGGCGATCCCCGGTTTGTTACGTATGGAAGTTAGAAATTCCTTGTGCTTCCCTCGGTTTCAAATTCCTTGTATTAAAAATTCGTGAGCAAAAGGAAGGTGCCGGTAGAGAAATAGGAAATAAAGGCTATTCAAGGAGAGACACCGCATCTTGTGTGTTTGAATTTTCGGTTATTAAGAAACTCTGGATGGGAGATCGTGACAAAAGGAAAGCTTGATTTTCCTAGAGAGAGACGTGTTCATGATTAGAAAGGGGTGGAAGCACAATAGGAAACTATTAACAGGTGATAAAGACAAGCACAACAGGCTGTGGTGGGTGTTGCGGGAGGGTACATAGGAAGCCGGTGAGAAAAACATTTTTTTTACCCTCAAATGTTAAACTTTGTTGTAATTGTGTCGCAAGTTGTCGCATTCTTTGTAATGACCTCACCTTACTTAAAATCCAAAGGTGGAGGTAGTGATCAAGCTGTAAATCAAGGGTGGGTATGAGGTTGGGTAGACAATATTTAGATAAGCCAACAATATATACACCATTTGTCTCTTATTAGTTTAGATTAACCTTTGTTATAGTTCGGAGATCGTCTGGAACATAGGAATTTTCCCAGAAAAAAGGCATATGTGTGATTAACTTATTACTAGTACTAGGTTTAGGCAAGAATACCGTCGTAACCTGCATGGAGCAGGCGGCAACGTCGTTGCCAGATTTTTTAAGACAGCCGACAGGCGATAGCATATCTGGCAGCGGGGCCTTCAAATATTAGTACCACTATTACTAAATTCCTCGTCACAATAATGCAGAATTCTTTTTCTGCATAAGCTTTCCACAAAAGAAAAAAAAAAGAATTATTCATCAACACGTATCATGTTTAAGTGCCTGGTCCAGGAGAACCATATAAGCTCTGAAAACGACCTGTCTTTCCAGTCAGTGGGCATCCAGGCAGTTTTCGTTTTCGTCGGGCACGATCCAATGTTCTTGTTATCCTATTTGATTGCTCTTTCATATCAGAACAGCACGAGGAAGCAAGCTGGTTCTCGAAAGGCACTACTAGCTTTAGAGCAAACAGAAGAAAAGCGTTGTGCAATAGAGTTTTGACACAGCACCTGGGCTCTGACACTGCCCAATCTGAGATTTTATTATGTTGGCAAGCACATTTCAAGCAAAGCCAATGTGCATCTGATGTAGTTGGGTGTGGGGTCACCTGTCAATTCTGGGGGCGCATACATGACCGCAAAGGCCTTTGTACCTGGTTACAGACACAACTCACAAGCCTCGGTCTATTTATAATGGCTGTAGAATATGCTGTTCCCACTCAAACTTGAACCTTAGCAGCTAAAGCACTCCAATCACCATGATAGTGGTGCAGCACTGCCCATATGATTAGACCTCTAATCATGCCTTTCTTTTTGAAATTCACATTGAAAATTTTGGAATGTGATTCGCAATAGTCTGTAGCACCTGGTATTTACCCATAGCACATTCTCCAGCAGCATTTGGCAAACACAGCGTATAAAAAACTGAGCAAAACTGTACAGCTTTTTTTTTACTGAAGGCTACACACGATGCACAAGCCCGATTGGCAGCAACATATATGGAACACAGATTTCTATTCTTCTATCCTTTTCAACTCTTATATCCTTCATGCAACAACTAGAGCAATTGAAGACTCTAAAAATCATAAGGAGTGACCAAACTTTCTGGTCTGAGGGGCACAAGAACGGAGTGGACAGGCGCAGGCACGGTCTGGCTAACCTCAGAGCAGCCAGAGGCCTTCTGCTGTGCTCCAAACAGGGACTGGCGGCATGTTGGGCATGTCGACCGACAGATCGTCGATCGTCGGCGGCGCGCAGATCGTCGGCGCCTATCGTCGTCTTGCAGGATCGCTCGGAACGGCCGCAGCGGCGATCCCCGGTTTGTTACGTATGGAAGTTAGAAATTCCTTGTGCTTCCCTCGGTTTCAAATTCCTTGTATTAAAAATTCGTGAGCAAAAGGAAGGTGCCGGTAGAGAAATAGGAAATAAAGGCTATTCAAGGAGAGACACCGCATCTTGTGTGTTTGAATTTTCGGTTATTAAGAAACTCTGGATGGGAGATCGTGACAAAAGGAAAGCTTGATTTTCCTAGAGAGAGACGTGTTCATGATTAGAAAGGGGTGGAAGCACAATAGGAAACTATTAACAGGTGATAAAGACAAGCACAACAGGCTGTGGTGGGTGTTGCGGGAGGGTACATAGGAAGCCGGTGAGAAAAACATTTTTTTTACCCTCAAATGTTAAACTTTGTTGTAATTGTGTCGCAAGTTGTCGCATTCTTTGTAATGACCTCACCTTACTTAAAATCCAAAGGTGGAGGTAGTGATCAAGCTGTAAATCAAGGGTGGGTATGAGGTTGGGTAGACAATATTTAGATAAGCCAACAATATATACACCATTTGTCTCTTATTAGTTTAGATTAACCTTTGTTATAGTTCGGAGATCGTCTGGAACATAGGAATTTTCCCAGAAAAAAGGCATATGTGTGATTAACTTATTACTAGTACTAGGTTTAGGCAAGAATACCGTCGTAACCTGCATGGAGCAGGCGGCAACGTCGTTGCCAGATTTTTTAAGACAGCCGACAGGCGATAGCATATCTGGCAGCGGGGCCTTCAAATATTAGTACCACTATTACTAAATTCCTCGTCACAATAATGCAGAATTCTTTTTCTGCATAAGCTTTCCACAAAAGAAAAAAAAAAGAATTATTCATCAACACGTATCATGTTTAAGTGCCTGGTCCAGGAGAACCATATAAGCTCTGAAAACGACCTGTCTTTCCAGTCAGTGGGCATCCAGGCAGTTTTCGTTTTCGTCGGGCACGATCCAATGTTCTTGTTATCCTATTTGATTGCTCTTTCATATCAGAACAGCACGAGGAAGCAAGCTGGTTCTCGAAAGGCACTACTAGCTTTAGAGCAAACAGAAGAAAAGCGTTGTGCAATAGAGTTTTGACACAGCACCTGGGCTCTGACACTGCCCAATCTGAGATTTTATTATGTTGGCAAGCACATTTCAAGCAAAGCCAATGTGCATCTGATGTAGTTGGGTGTGGGGTCACCTGTCAATTCTGGGGGCGCATACATGACCGCAAAGGCCTTTGTACCTGGTTACAGACACAACTCACAAGCCTCGGTCTATTTATAATGGCTGTAGAATATGCTGTTCCCACTCAAACTTGAACCTTAGCAGCTAAAGCACTCCAATCACCATGATAGTGGTGCAGCACTGCCCATATGATTAGACCTCTAATCATGCCTTTCTTTTTGAAATTCACATTGAAAATTTTGGAATGTGATTCGCAATAGTCTGTAGCACCTGGTATTTACCCATAGCACATTCTCCAGCAGCATTTGGCAAACACAGCGTATAAAAAACTGAGCAAAACTGTACAGCTTTTTTTTTACTGAAGGCTACACACGATGCACAAGCCCGATTGGCAGCAACATATATGGAACACAGATTTCTATTCTTCTATCCTTTTCAACTCTTATATCCTTCATGCAACAACTAGAGCAATTGAAGACTCTAAAAATCATAAGGAGTGACCAAACTTTCTGGTCTGAGGGGCACAAGAACGGAGTGGACAGGCGCAGGCACGGTCTGGCTAACCTCAGAGCAGCCAGAGGCCTTCTGCTGTGCTCCAAACAGGGACTGGCGGCATGTTGGGCATGTCGACCGAGCCAACAGCCACCGGTCGATGCATCTCACATGGAAGCCATGGTTGCACGTGGGGAGGACCCTCACATGCTCCCCTGCCTCAAAGTCGGAGAGGCAGATAGCGCACATCGGGTTGACAGCATTGAGCTTCAACCCAGACGAATAGAGCAGGATCGGCATGGTCCGGAGGGCCTTCGTCCTCAGCCCGCTCTGAGCCAACCTTGTCACCGGGTTTGGCTCAGGATCCACCACCACCCG
Source organism: Eragrostis tef (assembly GCA_000970635.1). NCBI lineage: Eukaryota > Viridiplantae > Streptophyta > Magnoliopsida > Poales > Poaceae > Eragrostis > Eragrostis tef. The sequence continues at coordinate 36,520 of LAPY01003569.1, read as the reverse complement.
GCTTGAGCACCGCAACGCACACCGGACTATAGAATTGAGCCCAAGCGCGCAGATCAGTGCGCACAGAAGAACAGCTAAGATCATGACGACGTTTGCGTCGAAGCTGCTTCCAGAAACCCCACCATCCTCGGGTGTTGCTCCGGTCACAGACTGGCTCGGGACAGATGGGTGCCCAGAGAATGGAGTGTGTAGCAGTGTCCGTCTTGAGTACTCCATGTCAACACTTGGTGTTTGGATGAAGCTTTCTTCAGAATCCTTCAAGTGCAAATAGGTTGCTCTAGCTAGCCTGGTAGGATTCTTGTGCTTCAGGTAGAGGCACGAGCTGGGGTCGCTCTGAAGTATAAATAGGCTCTTCAAGACCAATAATATGGCGTGGATTATTTTATTTGAGATGATACACTGCCCCTTTTGTCCATACCAACCAATTGAGACAAAAGCCTTGGCAATGTTGGAAGGTGCACAATTGGAAGCTTCTTTGTTTGTGACAAGTGGGCTGCATCTCAGTGGGTTTCTCTGGGAATCAGAGGGCCACACGCAGCACCATCTCTTGTCTGCATAATAATACTATATGAGAGTACATATGCAAAGCATGGAGATCACAATTGCAAAGAATGAAGCTGACAAAAGAAAAAAATGCTGAGCGATTTGTGAGTTGCATTCTTTGCATTCTCTTCAAGCCAGCTCTAAGGTAATCATGGTTGGCGGTAATTATTGTAGGCTTCTAGTCAACTGCAAGGTCATCCTGTTTGGTTCCACACACTCAAGCAGTTATTAGCTACTTGGCCTCTATTGATTCATGACTTTGCGGGACCTGGGTGAAACTGGCCTATGTAAAAAATACATTACATACGTGCCAACAGTAGCTAAGCAGCAAGAATATGCACGGGCGACGTGATTTTTGTCTTCTTTAGAGAAATACAAACCGTTGAATAGAACAAAGTTAGAGACCTGAATACCTGTTGCGCTTGATTTCAGTTCCATTCCTTTTCAGTTACCAAAACTCAGAACCTAACTGCAGAAAATAAACATGTTTCATTAGCTAATCGATGTAACCCGAACCGATGTATGTTGCATACTTCACATCGCTATAGGCATTAACAGATCCAATGACAAAAATTAGGCAACATGGAATTAGAATGTGTAGCCATAGAAAAATAAAATTAAAAATATAGGCATAGCTCCAATAGATATAAGGACTGCACACAATACTAGGAAAAAGGAATCATCTAAGCTTAAACGCAAAGGAAATTGAACAGCTATATATTCTCCACACACTCACATCATATTTTAGTTGTTCACTACCCTGTTTTTCCTCTCCACTTCGTGTCAACCAGGGCCATCCAGCAAATTGGAGGCTGATCTGTCACCTTAGAACTGCTTGGGCCATCAATAGCAATCCTACTGGGTAAAGCACCCCTTGCACAAGTGGTTAGTTGACAAAAAAGGCACAAAACAATAAGTTTAACATGTTATCTACGAAGAATTGTATAAACTATTAGTGTTGCTTCCTCCACAAAGCTGCAGTATGGTGCCTACACCCGCGAGCTCAACTGGAACCCAAGTCAACGATGTTCATCACCTCAAAGATCAGTGTGCTCTATGAAAATGACTGCTTAAATAATATTGCCAATGCTATTCCAGAGTATGACCATAGAGATCATTAAAATGAACGTTGAAAGAAGCCCCTTCTTCAATGTGGATACTTGATAATGAAAAGTAACATTTCTTCTGGGGCATACACACACGCTAGCCATGTGGACTTAAGGGTTGTAATTGCCTAGATTAGAAGCCAATCTGGCACTGAAGGGATCTTCGATTGTCAGGAACGGAGCTTGAATCAGTTAGTTGGGTGTGTGCGCGCTACAAACCCAAGTTCTGGTTCCTTTTCGGCTCGAATTCGGGTGTGTATTTCCTTCTCAACAAAAAAGTAACCTAGTTCTTCCTAGGTGCTCATTTCTCTTCAGGGAGCAATGGTTATCACTTCTTAGACAACAATATGCAGGGAATCCCACAGGACACTCGTGCTGGAAGCTTAGAAAATCCCAACGGATTGTGCTTATCAAGAGAAATATATGTCCTCTTGTACCACTGGAAATCAAGAACATTGTATATGCCACAGGGAGTCCTTGGTTCAACCATTGGACTGACACATCTTCAGTGTGAGGTTGTAGACATCTACGTGTAAGTCTTGTGATTGCTCCAAGCTGTCGGTAATTAAAGCTTATCGTGACCCATCACTTTATGCTTTCGAGACTTAGATCTATCAAGGCAGTAGGCACTCTTAAGTTATAAGCGGGGCCTAGTTCCCTTATCTACAAGTTTGCTGAAGGAGACATAACATCCATCCAGCAAAAAGTAACAAAAAGTAAACAAGGGAAAGAAAGAAAAACAAAACTTAATGTATAGGTTCTGAGCAGTGGTGCATCTTGATAGCTCAATCAGAAAAGACTCAAGAAACTTTATAGTCACAATTGCACGAATTAATGCATTTGGCCATTTGTACCTTGCCCGCATTCTCGCACAACTTCGCTTGCAAATTAAGAAAACAGTTGCCAAGTCCCAAATGCAATAGGTACAGCACATGATAAAGCCATAACGGTTGAGTGACTACAGAAGGTTTTTTTTTTCTTTCTCCCTTTTGTAAAGGACACATTAACATATACAAAGACTTCTAACTTCTAACAATATGGAATGCAAAATATCAGAACAAGAATCCTCTCTCAAATTTCGTCCTCTCATATATCGATGATTCAAACTGCCAACTCAAAATCTGGCTGCCCAACAATAAGTTGAGCACTGCTGCCACCATCTCCAGTGATCATAACCGCCAGATATTATACAGCAAGTCAGGAAAATCAGTTGAACCTTGGAAGTGTACGTGCTTTACACACAGTGTTTCAGTTTCCATAGGAAAATACAAATTAAGGCACAATTTGATGGGTGGGATTTTACTGATCCATCAATTGGTCAAATTAGACTCTGAAGATAGGACATAAGAACTCATGTACAAGTATGGGACAGCACATAAATAGCATGTTTATCCAATCCGTAACAATAATCGGAACAGTTATCGCTTTATCCATAGATTGGGTGAATCATAGCTCACATCGACACCTAGAAAAGGGTATTATTCAAATATTTGGGTGCAAATCATAGTCAGAAGATTAAAAAACGAATAGGCGTCGAGGAGATAGCACTTTATGCTGAATCTGACTCACAAGGTTTACCACTGCGGATAAGATACTCTAGTACACTACTACATCCTTACTTCCTTAGCAGGTTCACATCTTGACTTTCTGGCTTTAGTTGTTGAGAGAATTCAACAATCTGAACACTGAGTTTCCAAATTTTTAACAAGGCCAGCTCATTTTTTCATGTATCTCAGATCCACGTTGGCTGTAACTAAAGAGATTGCTTGCCTTTGTTGATCCATTCATGGCTGACAGAAATATGTCGAGTCAAGGTAAAGGTGAATTTGACATCTAGTTGATCAAGAGATCCTGACCATATCTAACAGATAGATTACATTTATGCTACTAGTGGTAGGTGGACCTGCATGGATTATACAAAAACTATTTACTTAACTTTGAACTAGATGGCACTGAAGGATGCAAATGACTACCCCATTCGGCCATCTGGGCCTCAAAATGGCATTCCCACTTCTCACTTGAATCAAAAATAAAATGTGCAAAACAGGATCTAAGAACGCTCGCATTAGTCTAAGGACAGCTCACAAGCACTCAGGATAGCTATGTTTCTTGTAATGTGTGCAAAGGTTGCATCTGCTAACGTTCCTTTAGATCCTTACGCGTCACTCTTTTGGATAAAAACGAAAAATCCAACATGTTTCTGGAGAATTGACTCTCGTTCATGACAATAATACTGCCTTGAAATCACAGTTGTGTCTCCTTAATGGTCAGCTAAGATTTCCTGGAGCAAAATGAGCTCTGCGCGCATGCGGAAAAGCAGATAAAGAATCAGACAAATACTCTTCACGTATCATTTTGACAGTCAATCAATATGGCAAAAACCTACAAGAGGAAAGGCTCAAGACGGACGATCAATCGATATCAACAATATGGAATTCAGCATATTGTTTTACTAAATTTGGCTTATGAACAAGAGAACAAATAGTTTGCTTCATATCATGTTAATTAACTCATTTACATTAACGTGATTTCAACATCAACAAGGAATAAAGCAGCATTCAGACCAGCAGGAAGATATGGCAATGCGGCTCTTGGGACTGTACCTTACCGTGCCGTTGGCATAACATCTCAGAATAAGAAACACTGTATTTTCAATTTAAGGAAGCGGGAAATAAAAACATTATGTATGACCTAGTTGAAAGGGTCTGAGTATGACTTGCTCAAACTACTGATTAGAGGCGAATGTTTATTTACCTTGCCCCATGAGGTGTCAACAGAAAATTAAAAAGTAACTATAATGATACGCTTCAAGCCTTCAACAACATTAATTAACTACTTGTAGCACATGCAAATAGCCGTGCACGCACAGGCATTTAGGAAATATCCTGCAGCGTTGATGCTAACGGCACTGATTCTGTTCAGTCTCCAACAAGTGTGCAAACGAGCAGGTGCCAATTAACATGGAAAAATCCTGGTGCCTCTTAACCAGATTGCCGAGATCAGCTAATTTAATATGTGAACAATTAAAAGTAGTCAACTGATGAATGACAACACAAACCAAGCTCATTTCAAACATCATACTCCTACATCTATGCCAGTACTGCGGACCTGCGGTTTCCCCCCATTCACACTAGTTTCACGCTTCGCAAAAGGAACAAAATGGAACGAGCAGACAGGGTGCGCAGTCACATGAACGCCGCACATTTGCAGCGAATTCAGCTTAGCTAGAATCAGAACACGAAGTGAGGGGAGGCAAGCGCGCGCTCACCGAGGCGGTGCCGGTCGCGACCGACGAGATAGCGGAGGCACATTACCCGAGGACGCTGGCCGCGGCGGTCTCCCGGTCGCCCTCGGCCTCGTCGCCCCCACGAAGCAGGATGTGCGCAAGCTCCACCCCCGACCCCATCCGCCACCTCGTCGGCTCCTCCGGGAGCGGCTCAGCGCCGCCGCCGCAACCGCCGCTGGTTGGTTCGAAGCGGGCCGAGTGAGACATAGCCTTCTTCACTCACTTCGGGCCCATTAGGCCCAGTACACTAGCGAGCTGCGTCGTGATGAATCTTATGATCCATGGAAGGATTGGAAGCTCGTTTTGCAACTCTGGCCCCTGCAACCGTCTCAATTCCTCCATGTTCCTGCGTTTGCAGCGGGGGGTTGGGAATTTCTATTTTCTGGTACAGACTGTCTGTGAGAATTGAGAAATTGCGATCAGTGCATGTCTTGTGGTTATGGATGGCTCATCGACTGGTTCCGGATTGTTTGTAGTTACATTATGGATCATTTGGATAGCAGGGACTCATTCCTGGTCGTTAGACACAATACAAATTTGATCCAGTTTCCCAGGATTTCTAGAGTAGAAACTATAAATGTCATCTAAAGTGGTGTCAAAAGTGGTGAAAAGGAACGACAAAGTGCTCATTGCATTTGTAATGCCTACTATTCCCAGCTCCTTGAGATGCAGCGCTAGTTCAATCAATGAGATTACAAGAGATGAGCTCATTCATAGTTCTGTGTTTCAGAGATTCTTGCAGCGATTGTCAGTACGTGACTGTCATTCTTTTTCAGAAATAAAATGATGTGGCAAAGTTTAAAAACATAGAACTAAATGGGACACAAGCAGTATTAGGACCCATGTTGAAAATACACGCCATGCAACTACAACAAAAGCGGAACATGTATAGATGGTTAAGGATGGTGTGTGGCAGTAACTATCGATGAGCTCATTCGTCGTTCTTGTTTCGAATATAAGTTGTTAAGGGTATATGAGACTTTTGTATTGAGTCTTTTTCCTATTCCAATAGGGCACTAATGTAACCTTTATATATTGTTTCTTTGGGGCTACAATTAATTCAAGACAAGTGCTATTCATAAGTAACGAGATATATTTTCGGACAAAAAAAAGGTAATGAGATACAAGTAGGAGTAAAGACCGTCGCCCTCGTCCTCGTCGCCCCCACGAAGCAGGATGTGCGCAAGCTCCACCCCCGACCCCATCCGCCACCTCGTCGGCTCCTCCGGGAGCGGCTCAGCGCCGCCGCCGCAACCGCCGCTGGTTGGTTCGAAGCGGGCCGAGTGAGACATAGCCTTCTTCACTCACTTCGGGCCCATTAGGCCCAGTACACTAGCGAGCTGCGTCGTGATGATCCATGGAAGCTCGTTTTGCAACTCTGGCCACTGCTCTGCAACCGTCTCAATTCCTCAATGTTCCCGCGTTTGCAGTGAGGAGTTGGGAATTTCTATTTTCTGGTACAGACTGTCTGTGAGAATTGAGAAATTGCGATCAGTGCATGTCTTGTGGTTATGGATGGCTCATCGACTGGTTCCGGATTGTTTGTAGTTACATTATGGATCATTTGGATAGCAGGGACTCATTCCTGGTCGTTAGACACAATACAAATTTGATCCAGTTTCCCAGGATTTCTAGAGTAGAAACTATAAATGTCATCTAAAGTGGTGTCAGAGTGGTGAAAAGGTACGACAAAGTGCGAATTGAATTTGTCATGCCTAGTATTCCCAGCTCCTTCAGATGCAGCGCTAGTTCAATCTATGAGATTACCGTGGGACGTAATCAGTGATTAACTAAGAGTGCCGTATTTCTGTGTTTCAGATATCCTTGCAGCAATTGTCAGCACGTGACTGTCATTCTTGTTTCAGAAATAAAATGCAGTGGCAAAGTTTAACAACGTAGAACTAAATGGGACACAAGCAGACCCGTGACGCACAGCAACACAAAATACACGCTGCGCAACTACAACAAAAGTGGAACATAGATGGTTTAATGTCACCCATTGAAGTCTGCAGGCAAAAATGCAGTATTGTTAGGCTTATATAAGTCACTTTGTGCCCATTCATGCAGGTGTTTTTCTTGTTGCAAATTTACCTTGGTGAGGGCTTTGTGAATTTCTATTGAAACAATATTCGATAATTTGATACAATATTCTTCCCCGTTGAGTTCATTAGCATTTTTTTATTGGTTAGTTTGGTCATCGTAAGTGCACATCCTGCACACTTTATATGATTGTTACACAAGTCATACACTTTATTTTGATTTAATGCTATAGCAGTAACTATTTTCAAAGCACGTGGCAGTAACTATCGGTGAGCTCATTCATAGTTCTAGTTTCGCATATAAGTTGTTAAGGATATATGAGACTTTTGTATTGAGTCCTTTTCCTATTTCAATAGGGCACTCATGTAGCCTCTATATATTGTTCTATGGGGCTATAATTAATTCAAGACAAGTGCTATTCATAAGTAACGGGATATATTTTCGAAAAAAAAGGTAATGAGATACAGGTAGGAGTAAACACTGGAACAGATTATATATATGAACGACACACACCAGCTGATGAAGAAACATTCAAATTAGAACTCAACCAACAACATGGTTTTGAATGAAGTACATGCTTTATTCGGTACATTTCTATTAGAAGTATATATGACGGAGAAGCAAGGTCGACGCCCTCCCAAATAGCACTCGCTTGCACAAAAGCTTAGCTGCAAGCTTAGTAATGTAGGTCGTGTTTATGCTGATCCTGGCATCAAACGCGCGTACCACGGGAGCTTGGGGCCTTGCTCAGACGACGGTGGCATGGCGCCGTACTCAGCCGGGGAGGGTGCTGCAGCCGAATACGTCGGTTGAGTTTCAGCTGACGGTGGAAACTTTCTGTGGCCCCGTGGAGGCGGCGGCGCCTTGCCATGGGAAGGCGGCGGTGGGTACTTGTGTTTCGGAGGCGCCGGAATGTACGGCGGGTAGCGCGACGGCGGCGGCGGCGGCAGGTGGTGAGCTGGCGGTGGCGGTGGTGATGAGTGGTGAGCTGGGGGTGGCGAATTGTGAGGCGGTTTGTGGTTAGGCGGGGGTGGATGGTGGTGACCCGGGGAAGGGCTCGGTGGAGCTGAATAGTTGTGGTGGTGGCGTTTGTGGTGGCCGAGGTGACCGTGGTGCTTGTGCTCCGATGAATTCTTGTTAGACGAGTGGGACGAGTAGTTGTGGTGGTGGTGGTGATGCTTCCCTTGCTCAGATCCATGGTGCGCCGTCAGCGGCGCCTCGGCGTAGGGCGCTGGTGCCAGGGCCGCGCCGTATGGTGCTTCAGCTGGCGGTGACAGTGCCACCACGCCATCGGGTGATTCAGCTGTTGATGCCGGTGCACCGGCAGCATAGGGTGCTTCTGCCGCTGGCGCCTCAACCGGCGGGAAGGTGTAGTTCGGCGACGAGGCGGTGGAGTAGGAGGAGAGAGCAGCAGTGAGAGCGACGAGAAGGACAACGCCCTTCATGTTTGTGCTGCCCATGCTTTGCCGCCTTCGTTGTTGCTTGGTTTGCCTCTGACTCCCCAACATTTGGCGCCTTTTATAGCGGCCGTTTGAATGTTCAGCTTGTTGGATTGGTACCAAACCCATTATCTTGGGTTGGGAGCCGGGCAACTAGAAAGGCCATCCTCCGGAGGAGGATGTGGGAGCGCCGTCTGGGCCGTGTTGCACGGGGCCCAACATTCCATGTTCTTGGACTTCGAAGCATGTGCTTTTGACAATTCCATGCTTGACTGACTGCGCAGCATCAGTCGCTTCAAACTGACTAATTACTTGGTCTTGATACTCTGTATAACTTTTGCAGATTTACTTTCAGATTTCTTTCAGTGGTTGAATATGCTTCTAACATGGTTGGCTACTTGGCTATTAACGTGCTATAGAACAGCTAATAGCCTTCGTTACATCGAAGTCCTAGGAGTGAAAATTCCATGACATAGACCAGTGAGGCTATATGGTTGATCGGGTACGACACACGTTTTCACTTTTCACTGCCTCTGGATTGAACTCTTGCTCTGACTTTCTCATGGGCTTGGACTTCAAAACACTGATTTCATTTTTGTGTGTGTGGCTGCAGGTGTGTTTGGACCAAACTACAGAGTGGGCTTGCACCCTGCAGGTCCTGGACTGAAGAATTTTCTGAACGGTACGTGGACGTCTGGCTGAATTGCATGTTGCCTGTCTGGCAGGAGGCAGACTATGGCTCGAAGGGAGATTGAGTGGGTGATGAATTACTGAATTTAGTTGACTTCTACGCAATCCTGCCATTGTCCTGGGTCAGCTTTGTTACGACAGGACTACGAATTTTGCACCATCTCTGAATTTCTTGCGATTGCCCTCTGAACTTACTGTCTCTAATATCTAAGTGAAGAAGAAAAATCATAGATCTTTCGGGGGAAAAAAAGTCATTTCCACTGTAGCACGATGGCTCCAAACTTTCCATGCTATTAGCTAGGTAGTTTTTCTCCGTGGAAGTAAGCATCATCACGATTCCGATCTCGTGGCTCATAAGTCGTGCTCTTTGTTTGACTGCACTTTGGGGCATTCAGAACGAGAGAGAGAAGCAGAGTGGCAGATATTCTTACCGCCAGTCAACTCCACCGAGGTAATTTTCTTTCACAAACAAAAGCACCTCCTTCACTGTCTCATATTCCCGTTCACTGGAAAAAAGGACAATTATAATGCACAAGTTTAGTGGTCATGCTTCGAGCCATGTGAGGTTGCACGAGATGCCTAGTGAAGGTTAGGCGAAGCCAAGCAGCCGACAGTCCCGTCACGACCGGCAGTGTCTGCTGCGTGCTGGCAATGCAAGGTCAACCAAGGAAAGGCAACACGTAGTGGTTTAGGTGTGGATCTGATCACGACGGTGGTGAGATCTGGAGACCTTGTATGAGGACGTGGTTTAGCTCTAGATCGGTTCTTGTTACCACGATAAGTCCTATACAAACTTTTCCGGCCCATGTGTACAACAAACCTACTGTTACTACTCCATGGATCCGCTCACACGAAGCTTCCGTCAGTACCCCACCCTATTGCTCTCTTTGGAAAGGGCCGACTAGCTAGGATAGGAGGAACCATCTTTGTGCCGGAGAACAACGCTGCGCACCGATGTTGGCAACGGTCAGGCGGGCGCCGGATCAAGCAAACACGACGCGGTTGACATGTGGCTCTCGGCTCATGAAACATGATCATCGGCGTCGCGCCACGTCCCGATTCGCGGCTTGTTCGTTTGGCTGCTTTGCAGCGGCTGTTTTACAGTAGCTACAATGTTCTAGACTGAAGGATTTTTCGAACGGTACGTGGACGTCTGGCTGAATTGCATGTTGCCTGTCTGGCAGGAGGCAGACTATGGCTCGAAGGGAGATTGAGTGGGTGATGAATTACTGAATTTAGTTGACTTCTACGCAATCCTGCCATTGTCCTGGGTCAGCTTTGTTACGACAGGACTACGAATTTTGCACCATCTCTGAATTTCTTGCGATTGCCCTCTGAACTTACTGTCTCTAATATCTAAGTGAAGAAGAAAAATCATAGATCTTTCGGGGGAAAAAAAGTCATTTCCACTGTAGCACGATGGCTCCAAACTTTCCATGCTATTAGCTAGGTAGTTTTTCTCCGTGGAAGTAAGCATCATCACGATTCCGATCTCGTGGCTCATAAGTCGTGCTCTTTGTTTGACTGCACTTTGGGGCATTCAGAACGAGAGAGAGAAGCAGAGTGGCAGATATTCTTACCGCCAGTCAACTCCACCGAGGTAATTTTCTTTCACAAACAAAAGCACCTCCTTCACTGTCTCATATTCCCGTTCACTGGAAAAAAGGACAATTATAATGCACAAGTTTAGTGGTCATGCTTCGAGCCATGTGAGGTTGCACGAGATGCCTAGTGAAGGTTAGGCGAAGCCAAGCAGCCGACAGTCCCGTCACGACCGGCAGTGTCTGCTGCGTGCTGGCAATGCAAGGTCAACCAAGGAAAGGCAACACGTAGTGGTTTAGGTGTGGATCTGATCACGACGGTGGTGAGATCTGGAGACCTTGTATGAGGACGTGGTTTAGCTCTAGATCGGTTCTTGTTACCACGATAAGTCCTATACAAACTTTTCCGGCCCATGTGTACAACAAACCTACTGTTACTACTCCATGGATCCGCTCACACGAAGCTTCCGTCAGTACCCCACCCTATTGCTCTCTTTGGAAAGGGCCGACTAGCTAGGATAGGAGGAACCATCTTTGTGCCGGAGAACAACGCTGCGCACCGATGTTGGCAACGGTCAGGCGGGCGCCGGATCAAGCAAACACGACGCGGTTGACATGTGGCTCTCGGCTCATGAAACATGATCATCGGCGTCGCGCCACGTCCCGATTCGCGGCTTGTTCGTTTGGCTGCTTTGCAGCGGCTGTTTTACAGTAGCTACAATGTTCTAGATATTTCTTCTGCATCCACTACAGTAGTGTTTCTGCGGCTGCAGCCTACCGGCTGGGCAGCCGGGCACTCAGGCGCTGCTCACAGTCATACCCGGCCGTCCATTACACACACCACCGTAGCCCTGTCGGGAGAATGATCGGAATTGGAAAAAACTCTACTCTACTGGACACGAGGAACCAAAACAATCCATTAAAAATGCGTACAAATAGAAATGGTTCTCCCTGGATAGATGGCGTGTCCCCATGAAACCCCCTTGCAGCTTCCCCTGTTTCCCGCCTATCATTGGCGACGACGCGCCTGTATCCGATTCCGAGCGAGACCTAACCCTGATCCAGCACAGTACGTCCAAACTCACGGTTGTCGGCTTCTCCGCCATCCGCGGGCGTGGGTCGCGACTCGCTAATCAAATCATGGAGGAGTATCAATCAAAGCGCGCTTGCTTCAGTCTCCGCATCGCACTCGCGTCCCGTACAATTGTTAATGCTAAGTAATAATCTAGATTTCCACCGGCCCCGCCGCCTGCCTGCCTTCCCTCTCGTCCTGATCCGCGCGTCCCACACCCTTCCGAGCCATGTTCCCCGGTGGTGTCGGCGTGTATGCATGCGGCCCCGGCCGAACTGCTGCCGGTCAATGCCCGAGGGCCCCCCGTTACTTATCACCAGCGGCGTGTCGTGTGTGTCTGTGACTGATGGTGCTCCTCAGCTGTGACACACCACTCAGGCCTAGTAACCCTACTGTACCGTCGATGCATGCACGGATCGCCTAACTTGCCGATCGACCTCGCCGATCAGCGTTGATTTGCATGCGCCTCGATCGGCGTTCTCTCGAGACCCTTCTTATCCGTGCCACAGGCCCCATCGTCTCATCATGCGATGGCCGATGCTGATGCACTGCACCCAGTCTTGTCAACACACTTGTAGTACGTATAGCTTACTTGAGCGCGCGATTATAACAATAGCACTGCTAGGCTTGCTAGCGAGTTAATCAGGCCTGCCTGAAGATCGATGACTGGACGCTCTACTTATGCGACTGGGCGAGACTATCTTCCACGGCGTGAACGATCGAGCTTCCGAGCGGGCTGGGCTGCCTTTCTTACGACACGGTACATGTGAGATTATTTTCACTGCACCCACGCAAGTGCTGCTCATTGTTACTACACACATATGTACACTGTTTTATATTCGTACTGCATGGCATTTTTCACCGTCCGTCAGCAAGATACTGGCGAGTGGAGAATCGAACTAAGAAGCGGTTGGTTTACCATTGTAACCTCTGCATCAAGTCGGTTATTAATCAAAGCACCTCTGCAAAACCATTTTTTTATTTTTTATTTACAGAACGGCCGGCGTGGCTTCGCTTAAATAATCCCTGACGAACAGTATGTTGTTGCTTTTCTCCCTGCGGCTACTTTTGCATGTTTGTGTGCTTTTGTCAGTGTGAGGTGTGGCAGGCAAAGTTTTCTTTTCTCAAGGTAATTCTATGGGATCTCTGACGCTCTCGTCGACACGCCCATGTGGCCATACGAAAAAGATGCTCCAACCGTGTGAGCTCAAGACCACTCCCCGAATGGAATAAACAATGCTGTGTGAAACAATTATCACGAAAATATGGTGTACGTACTACTACTATACTGTTGACTGTTGTGAAACAAAAATGTGCATATATAGTTTCAGAAAAAGGCCAAGCTATTGCCGTTGTTAGAGCGCTTGCATGAGTTTTGGCATCTCAGGCTAAACGTTAATAGGCGTGCTTAGCAGTAGTTGTTTGGCTCGGAGGCTTAAACGTTCATGATTGTTCTTAGCTTGGAGTATATCAGTACACATTTTTCGATAACAATGCTTCAAATTTCACGTTCGAGATAAACATTAAAGATCCACAACTTTGCTCATCACGGCGTCAAAAATTTTTTTTCCTCTTTTTAGTGAAGGGTCATCAAAGGATGTTGCGTTGTTTGGGTTCTTTACGGTGTGGTAACCTTTCCCGAATGCACCTAGACGCTTTTCTGCTTTTCAACTATGCAACTAGACGCATTTTGTCTCTCCAAAATCTTGGGGGGAACTGTGACGTCACTGCAGTATGGGTGCTCTGCAGAAACGGATCAGCGCGACTGCATGCTGCCACCTTGAGAGGATTGGGGTTATTAAAATGGTTGTTTTCGTACGCTCCATGCATGGGGCCTGGGCTAGTGCTCTGTCTCGAGGGAGTAAAATTTATCTCGTTCGAGTGGACATACTGTACGTCGTAACGGTGAAAATTACCACTAGAGTTACGCACACTATTGTAACATGTGCAGTAAAGTAGCATAGCTGCAAACATTACGCCTGGTCTCGGCGGCGCAAAAAGAGCAGAAAAGCGACGGTAAATAAAACAATGCTGGGGGAGATTTTGCTTGCATTTCCACAGTTATTATGATTTCACAGTACTTAACACCGTGGTACAATACCCCAATATAGCTGTTAAAACTCAGAAGACGACGAACACACAAATTGAGAGAGACAAACAAACGGGAACAGAGGGAGCAGCACTCTGCATTATTCTCCTCTAGCTAGGATAGGTTGGCAGCAAACAGACGAGGCCTCAGCTAGCTCGTCCGGAGCGGCGCCGCACAACTCTTCCCATCACCTTCGATCTTCTGCATGTCACAAAATGAAGAAGCAGCGCCACTTAGCAAGATGATCAACCGTTTGACTAACACGTACAAGAGTAATACAGGGAACATAAACATATCAATGAGGATTTTATACTTGCATTTGTACGTACCTATGCTTGGATCTTGCATTGACAGCAGAGCAGCAGGTCTTTCTAGTAGTAGGGCGGCGGCGGCGGGCTGTGGCCGTAGGAAGAGGACGGCGGAGTGGGCTTGGGCGTCGAGGGAGTGGGCTTAGGGGAAGGGTAGGTTGGCGGCGTGGGCTTGGGGGTCGACGGAGTCGGGGACGGGTACGTCGGCGGCGTGGGCTTCGGCTTGGTCGGGGACGGGGTGTAGGTTGGTGGAGTCGGCTTGGGAGTGGAGGGAGTCGGTTTTGGGGTGTAGGTTGGCGGAGTTGGCTTGGGCTTTGGAGCCGGAGGAGTCGGCTTAGGGGTGTAGGTTGGCGGGGTTGGCTTGGGCTTAGGAGCCGGAGGAGTCGGCTTCGGTGTGTAGGTTGGCGGGGTTGGCTTGGGCTTGGGAGCCGGGGGAGTCGGCTTGGGAGTGTAGGTTGGCGGGGTTGGCTTGGGCTTCGGAGCAGGAGGAGTCGGCTTGGGAGTGTAGGTCGGAGGCGTCGGCTTGGGCTTGGGAGCCGGGGTGTAGGGAGCGGGAGTGGGAGTTGGCTTGGGCGTCGGCTTCGGCTTGGGGGCCGGGGTGTAGGGAGCGGGAGTGGGCGTCGGCTTCGGCTTAGGAGCCGGGGTGTAGGCTTCGGCGGCGAGGGCGTGGGCGTCGGCTTGGGCGTGTAGGTGGGCGGCGCCGGCGAGGGCTTCGGGTTGTAGGTGGGAGCACTCGGCTTGGGCTTCGGGGTCGGCTTGTACTCCGGCGACGGCTTCTCCGTCTTGGGCGGCTTGTGCTCCTTGGGAGGCTTCTCGGGCTTGTGCTCCTTGGGAGGCTTCTCCGTCTTGGGCGGCTTGTTGTACCCGCCCTTCGGTGGGTGGCAGGCGATGGGCCGTACCCGCCGTAGCCGTAGCCGGAGTCGGCCTGGATCTCCACGGCCAGGCTCACGGCCACCAGGGCCAGCACCAGCGCTGCCTTGCAACCCATCCTCTCCTCACTCTCTCACTCTCACTCTACTTCGAGCTGGGTCAGTGTACTGATGGAGAAGGAGGTCACCCCTGCCGCTGCTTATATACACGCGGAGGCGGAGGGAGCTAGCTATAGCTTTGGATGCCTCCGTGACCGAGCGCGCGCGCGCGGGCGGCACTGGGTCCGGCGCGCATGTGGGGGAGGCGGCTTCGCCGTTGGTCACCACTCTGGGTTCACCGCTCACGCTCAGGCACTCACTGGTCCGGCGTGCACTGGTCTGAACCGGTTGACAAAAGCATGGTAATTACCGGGGCCCACGCCGGAGCAGCCAATTTTTTATACCACATTATTATCGTGCATGCGCCTCCTCTGCCTCGCTCTTGTTCTGTTCTGTAACCATGCAAGCGTTGCACAGTAGAGGAGCCAAGCAAGCGTTGCAGAGTAGAGGAGCCATGTGATGTCTGCATGCAGACGAGCTCGGCGCGCGGCGGGTCCGGTCGAGATAACCGGTTCACACGGGCGTGAATGCTAAACAGAGGAGCGTGATGCTGCAATGGGAATGGAACTTGAGGTGAGGTCAGGCGGTGTTGTTTACGCCTAGCTAGTCCTCATTTATTTTTTCTTTCTCTTTTAACTCATATACAAGGTGATGATGAACCAAGACGTTTTGCTGTTTTTACAGTACCTGTATTCATGACCGTGGTTTCACCGTTTTTTTTTTTCCTGAGAGGCAGCAGTAAACATGGAATTGACATGTTCATGACGATGGCTCACCAGGCGCCGTTTTCTACCATCGTGCATCTTAATTAGCAAGTGTGTATACCTCCGTCTCACAACGGCATATCTACGTACGTACTGGCAAAGAGTGACACGTCTCGGGTTAGCAAGTTGTATCGCCAACGGTAATCCCAAGTTTGGTATGAACAGTGGATTAATGAATGAACTTGCAACACTAAAGTCATCTTCGCTACTCCCTCTCCTTCCATACGATTTGCAAGCGCGACTAGTTTCATTTAACCATAGCTATTGAAGCTATCATCTTGGATGCCTCATTAATTGATTCGTGAGTATCTAGTACCTTTTTTACCTGCTACTAGTTAGGAGTCAATTTTGAGTACAGTCAGTTGCAGAGAAAATGACTAAATAAGGATTTGCTCAATCTAACAGTGCAGTAGTATTACCATACTGACAAACTATTTTGGCAAGTAAATAGTGTGTATTGAGCATAGAGGTGTAGAATATACTATACCCATCACGTAGAACGAAACAGAGGGGATGTTGCCCACAAATGTCTGACGAAACATGTGCACTCATCTGAATAAAGGACTTTTTAGCTTATTCATCATACACCACCCAAAAAATACTTATTCATAACCAGAGATCGATGTTCATTCCTGAAAAGGCTGAGGCACTTGTCTTCTTCCCCCCGCCTAACCGCAGAAAAACAGGCAAAAGTTTATCTCCGCCAGAAATCAAGATGCCCCTGCCTGCTCAGCTCGTCGTTAGTGATGTGGCCACGAACATCCCCCCGTAAAATCACACAGCAGTCGGCAGTACTCGGCACTAGAGCTGTTTGGCACGCCATCAATACTTCCAAAAACAGCATATGCAAATTTCTGAAGATTCACAAGACTGTCCCGGTGAACTGCATCTGTCGGTGGAGTCGTCGTATCAGCAGTTTTCTACAGCGTCTGTGTTAACAGATTTTTATGTTAACAGCTGTATGTGTTAACATTGTTAGTTTTACCCTTTGATTTGCTTGGAACGCACTTGTGATTGATCTCTCTCGAGATATTGCCGAGAGATTTAGAAGATTTTTATTACGTACGTGCAGCAAGTTTGTACAAGCACCATCACTTGCAGGGATAATTGCCATGACCACACTTTCATCGATCTAGCTACGGACCACTCTGACCTAATAGTAGCTAATAGATTTCTTATTATTGTTCAGCAAACATATCCATTAGCTGCTGCTCTTTCACACCTAGCTTTAGCATGTCGGTGCCCTGAGATGACTCGAAAAATAGCGTGCTACTAAGGACGGTCTCAGTGCATACTTTCATTTCACACTTTTCAAAAGTGACACATCAGATTTAGAGTTTTCACATGTTAAATGGAATGACCTCTCAATGCATAATTTCATCTCACGGTTTCATAAGCAAAATATAGTATTAAATTATTGTATTAAGATTGGTCAAAACATGTTAGGATGAAAGGTTTGGCTCTTAATGAGTCTTTCAATGAGCTTTTATGTATATGAAAGTGTGCCACATTCCTTTTTATGAGGATGAAAGGAACTTCTCCTCTTTCATATTAAGTGATGTGCCATGTCATCTATTTTACTAATGTGACATTTTATTTAATGGTAATGAAAAGTCTACTGAGACTGGCCTAATGCATCACATATATTTTGACAAGAGATGATGGTACTGAAACGATGCCATCTCTGCACAGCACATGATCATGAAAATAGCGTTCCCTTTGTCAGCACTAGTGCTTGTACTTACATTGCCAACACTTTCCTGTATGGTTGTTGTTCTGTTAACCTTTTGCGATGCTTGCAACATCTCGAGATCTCTAGGTCGGTCACATGACTATTGATCACGGCATGCTAACAATTATCGCCATGTTCGTCTGGCTGCTTTGCAGCAGTTATAGTGTTTTAATTATTTTTTTTATAGTTGTTATAGTGTTTTTATAGCCGCTACATGTTTGCAGTTATTTTTTTTCGGTCGCTACCGAACATGCCATATATGTGCAGTATATTACTCTCTCATGTACTGTATGCACAAGGAATGGTTGACTGCCTGACGACACATCTTGGAAGCGGATTAAAGGCGCATTTCTCAGATCGATTAAAAGGGGACATTAGGTGAGGAGCACGTGATGAGATTTTGGATTTA
The DNA here is from genome assembly GCA_000970635.1 of Eragrostis tef. Taxonomy (NCBI): domain Eukaryota; kingdom Viridiplantae; phylum Streptophyta; class Magnoliopsida; order Poales; family Poaceae; genus Eragrostis; species Eragrostis tef. The sequence continues at coordinate 18,533 of LAPY01003569.1, read as the reverse complement.
TAGCTGCAAATCTAGTACTCCCATTGAGCTTGCGACTTTGTGCAGGGATGATTTTACCGTGAAAAAAAAAATTTAGCCCATCCCGGCATATGCCTGCACGCTCCCCGTCGGTCTCTCCTCGCCCGTGGTGTAATTCTTCATTCGCGCAGATGAGATTCTCACGCACTTCTAGAAAGTTCCCGAGACGTCATTTCTCTAGCTCGGCGAATGAAAACTCGGTAAAAGGAAAGCCAAGATGTATTTTATGGTTTCACGTAGCGAGTTCGGCGTGGTGACCATCGTGTTCTTTAGGTTCTTAGAGCCTGTATCGTAGGTCGTAGTCTCGTGGCATGGTCTTTCTTTCTCATGGATGTGTAGGGCGATTCATTGGGCTATCGAGGGATCCCTTCTTTTTCGCAGAGCGTGGACGCCATGATTCGTGGTATGCTTTTGAGGAGCCACGCATGGGAGGGGCGCATGATATGTGTTTCGCCCGGCTTAAACAACAGTAGTTTTCAGCTTTGAGGAGGAAAATAGCAGTGATTTTTTAGAGCGCCCGTGGTCAGTTTCTAGTCTCGCCCGCTTAAGCAGCAAAATTTTGTGGCTTTCGACAAAACAGGAGAAAATTCAGAGGGTCCCGTGTCAGTTTCAGTTTTCGTCCCCTGAAACATCAGCGATTTCGGGCCGTTCGTTTTTAGTTTCGACTAGGGAGAGCGTAAACTTGCAATGTTCGGGGAAAAAAAAGCAGAAAGTTGAGGTTGTGCATTTGCATGTGTTGTGATGGGAAACAAAGTGCTTTACAGGTTCATCGAGATGGGTGAGAAATGGATGTCTCTAGAAAAGCTGAGTACGGTCAGGTGGAACTTGCACGAAGCTTCAGCAGGGGCAAAACAGGGCTCTGCGACTCCGTCTCCTTGTGTTCATCTGCAACCAACCCCTCCTGATTCGGTCCCCAGGTCCTTGTGTTGATCAAAGTATCCGAACAGAACAGGGAGGGAAGGCCATGAATATTCCGGAGTACTACTACCAACCCGTCCTACCTGACCTAGCGAGGACGCAGCATTCCATTGATCATGCAAAAGCATAACTTGCTGTTTGATCGACGTGCACGGGAGGGAGGAAGAGACAGAGGCCGGAGGAGCAGATACTTCGCAAATCATATACACCGCGCGCGCGGTACCACGTATCTACCGCGCGCCCGGTTCGGGCCAGATTGAGCGAGGCTTTTAGGCCCGTTAATGCGTTTCTTCCTTATTTTCAGCAGTTTGCGTACGTGTATCCATAACAACAAAGTAAATAAATAGCAGCTCGCGCATGGCGCCGCCCCGATTCCTCCTCCGCCGCTGCTCCCCTTCTGCTGCTCCTGCAGCCTGCAGCCCGACCTTGCTCCCTCTCTGTGCCACGCACCTAGCTTCCCTCCTCTGTCGCTCTTGGACAAGGGCTCGCTAGACTTTTTTTTTTTGACAAGGGCTCGCCGGACCTGGTGCTCGAGGAGCCTCCTTGCTCCGCCGCCCGTCGCCCTGAGCTCGAGAAGCCGTTCAACGCTGTCTTTACTACTCATCGTATAACTTCGTATAAT
>LAPY01003567.1:8705-19942 GCA_000970635.1 Eragrostis tef | reverse complement strand
CCCGCCGCCCCCAGCCACAATAATATTAAACGATCGCGCCCAAAATTATTTACGGAGAAGTCAAAGTACACCGCCTTTTAATCTTCCTAACTCCTCCAGGAGGGAACAAAAAGAGGAGAAAGAAGCGGGGGAACATCTCCTTCGTGCTCCACTCCCCTGCCCTTCCTCCTCTGCTTATTATATAAAGCAGGTTGGCTTCCCTTGGTCTCGCTAGCTCACTACAGCCAAGAGCTTCGTTTTCCATCTCTCTTTTTCTAAAAGTGATCGACGAGAGAGAGAGACAGAACCAAGAAATCGGGAGACTCCATGGCGGCCAACGGGAACAGCAACGGCTTGGCGAACGGCACTGGCACCAGAGGGAAGCCCATCAAATGCAAAGGTATCATCTTTCTCCTCTTCGTCTTTCTCTGTCTCGTGCGCCATGATCGAAGCGTTAAGCTCGCTGCTGCCCATGGCTGGCTGATGTGCAGCTGCGGTGGCGTGGGGCCCCGGCGAGCCGCTGTTGGTGGAGGAGGTGGAGGTGGCGCCGCCGGGAAGGCTGGAGGTGCGTGTCAAGGTGCTCTTCACCTCCATCTGTCACACCGATCTTAGCGCATGGAAGGGAGAGGTATGCACATATATGTATGCTCACACATACATAGAAATACAGAAAAAGATGTATTTATGCATGTGCAGCAAAAGATGGCTGCTCTTACTTTGATAATTGTTCATCTGTGGGCACGCCTTGTCTTGACGGTGACTTTGATTCTTTACGTGATCCCATGACTAATCTATTTCTCCTCCTGCCATGTGACGGTGCGGTACTGGCGTCTGGACGTGATAGAACGAGATGCAGAGGAAGTACCCTCGCATCTTGGGCCACGAGGCAGCCGGGTGCGTAATCCTGCCCTGCATCTCTCGCTCTCTTTCCTATGCTTATGTTAAACTTCCCCTTAATTCTGTACTGATGCTGCGGTTTTAAATACATCACGTTTGATCAACTTCTTAAGATCAGTTTTGATGAGCTTAAGGTCTCTATAAATTTCCATTTGACTTCAAGGCAGGAATTTCTTGGTCAAACGCGAGTCAACTCCCTCATGCAACTGGTACTCCAAAACGTGTCCTAGTGTTTTTTGCTTTTACACAAGAAACATATCAGTTTGACATAATTCTTGCAAACTTTCCCCTTGTACTATCAGTTACCAGTTTCACATAATCCTTGCAAACGATTCCCTCAGATCGGTTCACACGGGTCCTTTTCTTTCGTTGGAGTTTCTTCTGTACTGATACCGTGCACCCGTGGAATGTGGGACTCCAGTGATTGAATTTTTTTTTAACTAGATATATATTATTATGTGTCACGTCAGGCGGATATGATTAATCAACAATTAAATCACGATAGTCATTGATTCCGATAAATATTGAACAGTGTCTGCGCATCAATTAAACAAAAAGAAAAAAGGTCAACTTGGTGACGAAGTTCTGTTCCTGAGGGGCAGGATTGGATCGACGCCTGGGTCTGCAGATACTGCTGCATCCACAACTAAAAAACCATTGGCTTTCGAAATAAAAAACATTGGCTAAGCGTTGGCAGATGGAGACGAGGACACAGCCTTGGATCTTGCAAGCTGAACGCCGTCTCCGATGACGCTTCGCTCACATGCCTTTAAGATGCCCATGCGACCACCACAACGTTTTATTTGTACAATAGTGGCGAGCTAGGCTAGCAATTCTTCGATCTGTTCTGGCTTTGATAACCGACAAATTTTACGAACCATACGATGTGCCTGAGACAAGGCTAGCTGGTGATGGAAAATACTGAGGTCTTTTCGTCGGTGTCATGGGGGTCTTTTCGTCGGTGTCATGGGCGATCTTGGTAGTTATTACTTCTTTTCGCCTGTGCACAAAAAGCAACAAAAAACATAGTGATAGAAAAGTACTCGATTTCCGTATTCTTCTCATATGAGCAGGCATGAACAGAACGTGCTAACAACATTTTCCTGCAACTACCTCGCATTGAAAATAGAAAGTCATACTAATCCTTTTGATGGGCACCTGATGACGACATGAACCTATGACAGAGTGGTAGAGAGCGTGGGCGAAGGTGTGGAAGACCTTGCTCCGGGGGACCATGTGGTCCCGATCTTCACCGGGGAGTGTGGCGCGTGCTCCTACTGCGGCTCCGGCAAGACCAACCTGTGTGGGCCCTACCGCGTCAACCCCTTCAAGGGCACCATGGCCTCCGACGACGGCACGAGGTTCACCGCCGTGGACAAGTCCGGCGATCGCCGGCCGGTGTACCACTTCCTCAACACCTCCACCTTCACCGAGTACACCGTGCTCGCCGCAGCCTGCGCCGTCAAGATCAACCCCAAGGCCCCACTGGAGCAGATGAGCCTGCTCAGCTGCTGCATCTCCACAGGTAAATGCCTCAACTAGCTAGCTCATTATTAATTGGCTTGGAAAGCTTTGTGATTTGATACATCCATGCTGCTTGCGATTGATCTGGACTTAAATATGACGTGTGAACAAACTGAAGTATACAAGTGGGACATGATATGGTATGGTATGTATGGACTTATTGTCACCGAGATGCTTTGATTTGGAAGTCTGAATGATGGTCATGGGACACACTGGGCAGAGGAAGCCTGACCATTGCTGGGTCAGGCCAACTCTGTCTACAGCTCAATCGAACCAGCAGGTGTCCACCCACGCGTCTGGCTCTCCATTCAATTTGCATCTGATATATATACACCGTCTTATGAAATTAGTTGCTGATTATCATCTACTAGTATGTAATGGAGGGCATTACTTCGTTGGACCCACAGAAAATTGATCGATTTTCTTACAATTGATTTGCGCCCAAAGTGACAGCTGTGAGCTGTCCTTGTCCGAGGTGCTATTCTTCCTTAACTGTCCATCTTGGCTGTTGAGTTCAATCTGTACGTCTCTTGTCGAGGTAGAATGATACAATCCCTTCTCTTCATGAACCAAAATTGGACTTGCACCATATGAGTCGATTCCTTGGCAGGGCAGAACGTTTAATGTGACGGTCCGTCTAGTCTCCATCTCTCGCTGTCTGACTTACGAAAACAACCGGGTCCATGAGAAGTGTACGTTCGGAAAACGAATTCGACTGTGACTACAATTGTTGAATTCGTTTTCCGAGCCACATCTTGAAACGAAATCAACTGTGACTACAAAAGCTTATTCGAAAAAAAAACTGTAACTACAAGTCATTGTCGTAGAACCACACATGGGTACTCGATGGAGGCTGCAATGTGCACCAGTTTAATTTCAAGATGTGATACTTTTCAGGACTCCCTAATTTCAGGTACGTTAGATTCATTCAGAGCATACACAAAATGCCACTGTCTAGGAGCCAAATACTTCTTAGTTATATGTGTCTGCGGTGCTAAAAAAATGTTCTATGTGATTTCTGAAATGCTCTCTCAACTCTTAGCCTGTCTCCTTAATGTATTTCTTTTGTCAGAAATAATATTAATAATAATTCAAATGATAATTTCAATTCTTATATGGTTTTTACTTCCTCAACACCTCCACCTTCACCGAGTACACCGTGCTCGCCGCAGCCTGCGCCGTCAAGATCAACCCCAAGGCCCCACTGGAGCAGATGAGCCTGCTCAGCTGCTGCATCTCCACAGGTAAATGCCTCAACTAGCTAGCTCATTATTAATTGGCTTGGAAAGCTTTGTGATTTGATACATCCATGCTGCTTGCGATTGATCTGGACTTAAATATGACGTGTGAACAAACTGAAGTATACAAGTGGGACATGATATGGTATGGTATGTATGGACTTATTGTCACCGAGATGCTTTGATTTGGAAGTCTGAATGATGGTCATGGGACACACTGGGCAGAGGAAGCCTGACCATTGCTGGGTCAGGCCAACTCTGTCTACAGCTCAATCGAACCAGCAGGTGTCCACCCACGCGTCTGGCTCTCCATTCAATTTGCATCTGATATATATACACCGTCTTATGAAATTAGTTGCTGATTATCATCTACTAGTATGTAATGGAGGGCATTACTTCGTTGGACCCACAGAAAATTGATCGATTTTCTTACAATTGATTTGCGCCCAAAGTGACAGCTGTGAGCTGTCCTTGTCCGAGGTGCTATTCTTCCTTAACTGTCCATCTTGGCTGTTGAGTTCAATCTGTACGTCTCTTGTCGAGGTAGAATGATACAATCCCTTCTCTTCATGAACCAAAATTGGACTTGCACCATATGAGTCGATTCCTTGGCAGGGCAGAACGTTTAATGTGACGGTCCGTCTAGTCTCCATCTCTCGCTGTCTGACTTACGAAAACAACCGGGTCCATGAGAAGTGTACGTTCGGAAAACGAATTCGACTGTGACTACAATTGTTGAATTCGTTTTCCGAGCCACATCTTGAAACGAAATCAACTGTGACTACAAAAGCTTATTCGAAAAAAAAACTGTAACTACAAGTCATTGTCGTAGAACCACACATGGGTACTCGATGGAGGCTGCAATGTGCACCAGTTTAATTTCAAGATGTGATACTTTTCAGGACTCCCTAATTTCAGGTACGTTAGATTCATTCAGAGCATACACAAAATGCCACTGTCTAGGAGCCAAATACTTCTTAGTTATATGTGTCTGCGGTGCTAAAAAAATGTTCTATGTGATTTCTGAAATGCTCTCTCAACTCTTAGCCTGTCTCCTTAATGTATTTCTTTTGTCAGAAATAATATTAATAATAATTCAAATGATAATTTCAATTCTTATATGGTTTTTTCTTCAGGAGTCGGAGCTGCGTGGAACACTGCAAATGTTTCCAAGGGGTCTACAGTCGCTGTGTTTGGGCTCGGTGCTGTTGGTCTCGCGGTCAGTAAGATGAACTATACTTCATTAAATTGTAAGAAAATTTATTGTTCACTCGATAATGGTTTAAGATAACCATAAACATGATTTAACACATTTCTAGGTTGCTGAGGGCGCTAGGCTACGTGGGGCAGCTCGGATCATTGGAGTTGATATAAACCCTGAAAAGTATACAAAAGGTGTGTACCAAGCCACGTCTTTGCCTCCGCTTATGATTGTTTTTATTCTGATTATCCATTTTATATGCTTGTCGTTGAAAAAACAAAATTTCTTTTCATTATGCAAGCCGGCTTTGATATTTTGGCAGTCTTAAATTCTCTGAACTGAACTTCAACTCAGTATTCTCCATTTTATTAATTATTTTATTTATAGGATGTCAAATAGGTCATGTATCTGTGTTAGACCCAACAGTAATATCCCAGCCGAATCATTCTTTTTTATCATAGAAATTCACACAAGCACATACTGATAGTGCAGCTGACTTACTACATCAATTAAACTTTGCAGCGGTTGATCACTGTTTCTTCAAAAGGTTTTCGGCAAAATTTCAACTGTTTTTCCTCCATATAAGCGTATTTTTTTCTCATGTCAAAGATACTAATATACAAAAATATAAAATACCGAGATTCTAGGTGTTCAATGGAAAAAAAATGAAAAAACAACAAAACAAAACAGAGTCTCTTTTTGAGGAGCACGCAAAAGCTTTACATGCTAGAGCTTTATATAAGAAGAAAACATGTAAAATGCACGGAATACATAGGTCTGCTGCAGGATTACAACATGACGGGCAGGATAACCTGTGGTAGAAAAAGAAGCAAAACAAAGTTCCTTAGCGAGAAGGGAAGAATTGTTGTCTTAAAGAAGAAGACAGTTGTCACTTATTTACAATGTGGATAATAAAGTAGTACGGTGCGCCTGTGGAAATCACACTTAGCTTGACCGTGATTCATGGATGAGGGTGTCTCTTTCCATATGATGCTTCCAGGAACATAACAGAACAATCCAGGTCGTATCACTTGGCCTGACAGCACGAACAAAAAATCACAATCCACATTGAGCGGTTTACTGATTACAGGAACATTTGGTGCACCAGTCAGTTGCATCAAACTTCACCCTTTAGCAGCAAGTGCTGCACAGGGTACATTCCGAGAGCAACAACTTAGCTGATGACAGTGCCAGCAAACCTTTAAGAACATTCACACCGGGCCTGAAAACTCTGACACAGATATAACATTGATCTAGATAACAAATCGTCAGATATATTAGAAAATGTTAGAAAAAATAATTCATAAACCAAGAAAGTTGGAAATAGGATGTACGAACAGACAGTGTAGAACTGAAATTCAATTCTAAGTCAAAGAGTTTTTATACTTTAACTATATGCAACGGAGCCATAATTTTCTCCAGCCAGCAGGAAGAGTTGCAAACTTTCCTATGTGGCAAATACTATGGCACATCTAAATAACTGTGGCGATAATGGTTAACTCTGTCTTAATGTTTTGAGCAACCTTATTTGTGAAGCAAAAGCTCCTTGTCTTAGACTACTCTCTACAATTCTCTGTTTAGTCTTTACGTTTTCGAAGTGATTCGAAGGAAATGTCAACAGAGTAAAAAAGGAGATGCAGTTTACACAAGCTGAAAACTTTGGCACTAGCTAGAATTCTAGCTCGCATAGCTTGCATTTTCTTTGAAAATTTTCTGACTCTGTCACACGAAACAGCTCGCACATGTCAGTGTGGTACTCCTCCGTGAAACTCCTGACAAAGATGTGTGTATGATGAAAATACTACAGTACTATCCTCTGATTCGTACTGGATTTGGTTAACATATTCATGTGTGCAGGCAAAGAGATGGGCATCACTGACTTCATCAACTCTAAGGCCTGTGGCAAGCCAGTCAATGAGGTACGTGCACCTTTTTTGCAGCAAGAATATATGTCAACTTTACCAACATACAGTATATATGCATATCATAATAGAAGAATAGAGCATTTTTTTTTGGAAAACAAAGAATAGAGTATTATCTAGGTAGTGAAATGTACTCATAATTGTGTTGCTCTGCAGGTGATCAAGGAGATGACTGACGGGGGTGTCGATTACAGCTTCGAATGTACCGGCATCAATGATGTTCTTAGAGAGGCCTTCGTGTCCACGCATGACGTACGTCAGTTTCTACTCTCTCTCTCTCTCTCTCTCTAAACACTTTACATATTGCGCCAGCCATGGAAGCATAAGACAATCTTGGAGAAATCACTTGTTTTAGCTTGATCTGGCCATTTGGTCCAAAACGCTAAACTTCCTTTCTTTTCCGTATCCAAACTCTGAATTCTGAAACTGTTCTGTTCACAAATACGTGTGCAGGGTTGGGGCCTGACGGTGGTGCTAGGGATCCACGCGACACCGAAGATGATGCCGCTGCACCCAATGGAGCTTTTCGACGGCCGTCGGATCACGGGATGCACATTCGGCGACTTCAAGGGCAAGTCCCAGCTGCCTGAGCTCGTCGACAAGTGCATGAATGGGGTACGTCACTGCAATCCATTTAGTGGTAAAGATGCCAAAGGTATCTTGATTGAATTGTAACTTCATAATTGTTCTTTTTTTTCAGGAGGTGAAGATAAACTTTGATGGGTTCATAACACACAAGATGCCTTTCTCGGACATCAACAAGGCCTTCCAGATGCTCGAGGAAGGCAAGTCGCTGAGGTGCCTGCTCCGTCTCTGATTGACGAGACCTGGAGATTAGAACATGTCCAAGTAGTTTTTGAACCTGAACATGTCTAAGTAGTTGTACTATATGATTGTCGTAACGTTGTATACCTTGTGAAAAGAGTGCGGCTAAGGGGAAAAAATACAGCTATTCAATGTCAATATTGGTGATAGTTCCTATCAAAAATAAATATTGGTGATAGTTTGGCGTGTTTACTTCGGCATATCGTTATGTATATTCACCCCCCAAAGAAAGAACAAGAAAAAAAAAGAACGAGAATAAAGCATGTCATGATATAAATGCGTGCGTATGCTATGCTACTCGCAAAGAAAACACTTAGCAGCAGGTAATCTTTTAGCTGCCTAGCGTGTTGGGAAACTTGTAGGCTTTGGTGAAATAGCCTCTCAAACTTCTAAAACTTAAATGCCTCCAAAATCATGTACTACTCTCAAATGATCATTGTCTAATCCTTTTTTTTTTAGTAACTCATTGTCCAATCCTATTGTTGTTAGTTTTGCTCCAATCATCCCCTTTACTACAATAGAACCTGCTGTAACAGAAATCTCAAAGGATTGGCAGCGTTGCCGGAAACTTTTGGTAGCCTGACACGGAAGAAGCCATAGGAGTCTGCTTTTTTGGCCTACAGACATGCAGACCTTTCCTACTCCTAGTTCTGAATATCCTCTGCAAAGGCAGTAAACGCTCACGTTGAACCAATCCTGCAATGTCACACCGCACAGGACCAGTCTCTGGGCTGGAAATGCATGGGTGGTGGTGAATATCCTGCACTGTACTAGTAGCTCGCATGGAACCTACAGAGAAGTGGGCGGTTATTCCGACGTCTGAGGTTTTTTTTTTAGACGTGCGGAGCACGTTTTTCATTAAGAAGAAGAAGAAATTATTACTTCTTGGTTAAGGCTAGACTCCCTAAGAGATCTAGCAAAACCCAACCACAAAAAAGTTACAAGCGACCATACAACCATATATCCATATACAAGAATACAATAAAGGACAGCAACAAAAGAAAACTACCAAAACAAGCTAGGAAAACAAACAAGTAAGAGAAACAATTTGGTGGCTCAACCACGGAGCCCACGTGACCCCATCGTCACCGACCTCAACCACATATCCTTTTGTTCCTTTCCTTCCAAAACCTTCACGCGACCAAGTTCTAAGCCTGCATAGGAAAAGAAGCTTCCACAGCTTGAAGACCTCCTAACAGCCCAAAAGTTAGCCATATTGATGATTTTCTGCAACAAGCGATCGGTTAGAGCGACCCTTTTGTTACGTTCTTTTCAAAGCCTCTATGCGACCAAAATTAGAAGAGTATCGAAACCGAAGCATAATAGGTTGGCTACTCTTTTACGCGACAAGTGAAAACCCAAACCACGTTCTTTGTAAGTCATGGCTTCGGGTGAGAAGAATTCTCATCGGAGACCCCTTGATCACCTCCATCGCTCGTTACATTGAACAGTAATTAGGAGAGTCCACTGTTGAGTAGCACAAGTAGCCTCAATGAGACAACCCACCACAGCTTCACGACCCTCGAGAAAGCCTATAAGGAAGTTCCCAACCACAATCAGGCGACGTCTATGACCACATGTACCACGTCCAAACGCCGATGACCACGACCATGTGGTCCATGTCCAAAAGGCGGCGATCACAACCACCTGTGCCACGCCTAGATGACCACGACCACGTGTTTCACATCTAGACAACAACGACCCTGTGTTCCATGTCCAGATGGAAGTGACCACGACCACGATCTCGTCTTCCGCATTCACATGGCGACCACAACTACACGTCCCGCATCTAGCCAGGTGACGGCAAAGGCGACCACGCCCACTTGTTCGACATCAAACAACGAAGACCTCCAACAGGGACTACACATTTCGGGTTCAGTGAAAGAGAAGACAAGGCAGCCAGATCAGTGAAACAAGCGGAAACCCATACCAAGTTCTTTGTAAGTCATAACTTCCGGTAGGAAGAATCCTCATCGAAGACCTTTTTATCACCCGCGCCACTCCTTACTTAGAAAACCAACGATCAGTGGGCTAGCAAAAAACAACAAACATAGGGGCGAGAAGGGAGAGGGGAGGCGAGCCAAGCACGCCGATTTGGCCAGCGGAGAGAGGTGCTCGGGCATCACAACCATGAGGGAGAGAAGGGAGAGCAGAGGCAAGGAATGGCCGAGGCAATTCTGACAGCGACCATGACCAGACGACAGCAACCACGACCAAGGTGACGGCAACCACGACCAAGCAGCAGCGACCCCAAGTTTCGGGTACAAGCGGCGGCGATCACAACCAAGCGATAGCAACCATGACCATGAGTTCCGCATCCAGGCGACCACAACCACGATCAGACGACTGCGACCACGACCAAAGCGACCACAACCTAGCGACAACAACCATGAGTTCTGCGTCCAGGCGGCAACGACCATGACCAAGCGATATCGACCATGAGTTCCGCGTCCAAGCGACCACAACCAAGCGAAAGCGACCATGACCGAAGCGACGATGAGAACAAGTTCCGTGTCGAGGCGGCAACAACCATGACGAAGTGAAAGCGACCATGAGTTTCGCGTCCAGGAGACGGCGAAAACGACCACGAGTTCCGCATCCACACGACGACAACCACGACCACACAAATCCTACGCTCCACCCTAGTGACGGTTGCGACCACGATCACGCGATACCGACGTTCCATCAAAGAAGAAAGCCCCGCCGCTGCCGTCCATGCGGCCGCCCACGTTGGTGGCGGGCCACTCCGGCGGCGTGGGGTAATCGACCTCAACAAGCAGGCTATAGCTTCATCAAACCTAAGAGAGAGCGACCGATTGAAATGCCTGGAAACCAAGAAACTCGCTCATTTTAGAGCATTGAGCGACCAAAGATGACGAGACGACCAATCCTCGATAGCGCAAGGCAAACCACAACCGTAGTGACACACAGACGGAACGACGGCCAAAGGCCCAAGGTGCGTTCCATTGCTCGGCAAAGCCGCCATGCGAAGACAAACGAGAACATCACCAAGAAAACACGACCAAAGCGACCTACGACCAATGTGAAGGTTACGGCGGCCCACGACAAAGGATATGACCGACGGCCTTGCAATGATGAGCTCCTTGCGAAGATAAACAAGCTTACAAACACGACCTGAAACAATGACCTATTGCATGGAAGGCGCACGGCCGGCGACGAGGACATCGAACCGGTTGGCAACAAGTGGATCATGACTCCTTCCATCAACAACGGGACCATAGGCGACAAGTGGGTACTCCTTCCATCAACAACACGACCATAGGGGGGTGCAAGGGGAGGGGAGAAGAGGGCCACTGCAACAACGGAAGGGGCGTGCCGCACACCAAGACGACCAACTCCGACCTCCACATCCAGCCTAGGGTGGGTTAGCGGGCGGAGTAACCACCAGTGTGAGGCTAGCATGGAAAAGCGGGACAGTGGTGGTCGCCCGCGGATCCGTATCCGTGACCGAGCGTGCCGGATTTGGGAGTAGGGGGTACAATGAGGCCGGCTAGAAGTACAACGACCAGAAAAAGAAAATGTGACTTAGGGGGTGTTCGTTTTCCTGGCTAAAATGGCTAAAATTTTAGCCAGAGAGAATATTACCATTTAGAAGTATTAAATAAAGTCTAATTACAAAACCTTTTTACA
>LAPY01003566.1:37549-50049 GCA_000970635.1 Eragrostis tef | reverse complement strand
CCGCGGCAACCAGTGGCAGCTCATGGACAAGTACGTGCAGGTGGGTGGCCGCCGGGCCGGTGGGTTCCTGGGGTTGGTGGGCAGTCGCTGATTTGGTTGTGATTGCGTTGTCAGATATTGGAGCTGGAGGAGCCGATCGCGCAGCTGAAGGTTGTTCACGTCGCCGGGACGAAAGGAAAGGTGAGTGCAGCTTGTTGGTCACAGTGTTGGGTTAGATAGACCGGTACGAAATTCTGAGCTGGGCGAGATGTCAATAGCGTGTTTATCATCAACGGTGCACGACAATAGTTATAATAATGTCATGAGTGTAACAATTTTTAAAGACCACTTTTAACTGCGTTGTTCGCAATAGGGTTGCATTTCAGAATGGAACACTGCATAGAGACTGTTGCAGCCAAATCTGACTGAGATAACCACCACCAGAACCTTATACCTTTTAGTCGATTGGGCTTTGACATCAATCAGTTAACTTTACAAACTTGAGTACCTGGTGGAGTTTCTCTTTCCTAGAATTGAGAATTTTATATGAAGTTTTGGTACTGGTCATTTTGGATTGCAAGCTTTGTTTTACCATACCAATGTAAATGGATCCATAACCTTTTACATTATATTGGAGCTGCATATATATGCTTGAAATCTTTATGCCATTGTTGTTAAGCAAAATGTTCAATGGACTGCATCTTGACAGCACCAGGTGTTCTCTATTTTTTAGGGTTCGACATGCGCATTTGTCGAATCAATCCTTCGAGCATGTGATTTCCGCACTGGGCTGTTCACCTCACCACACTTGATGGATGTCCGTGAGCGATTTCGGCTTGATGGGTACTTTTCTACCTTACAACTTTGCAACCTTTATTCTATTTTTCATTTCTTCATTTGTACAAGTTTACTCAGAGACATTTATTGTTCACTTAGTTTAATTTCTTTAATTCTTACTGGCGCTATGTACCTTTGTGCTTACCAAGTATCCTATATCTTCTGATGAGTCTATAGGCTGGACATTTCGGAAGAAAAATTTATAAGGTATTTCTGGTGGTGCTGGAACAGATTAAAGGTATCTATCTGCCTGATTCACTTCATTTGGGTAGTGGAATAGAAAATAAACACAAGTGGATCTGCATTTTTTCCCCTTTCGAGCAATGGATTCCTTGGAAACAATAATTCAGTTGGTTAAATTGATGTGCTTTCCAGGACAAGACTGGTGATGATATCCCAATGCCACCCTACTTTAGGTTCCTTGCATTGCTAGCATTCAAGATCTTTTCAGATGAGCAGGTTAATAGTCTGCAAATACTTTCTGTTTTATTTTTTCAATAATGTAGTGGGTGTAGCTGTGTAGGTAAGCATATCCCGGCTTTCCCTTTTATGGACTTTCAAATCATTTTTTCCCAAGCAATCCACGTACCGGAATCTTGATTTCCCCCTTGTTTGCTTTAACCCTTTTGGTCTTTTTCCTTGTTCCATCCCCCCTCTTCCTTCTACTTTTTTGGTTTTGCCTCTCGTGTTGGTCCCTGTAGGTTTCATCTCTAGCCTACCCCAACTTGCTTGGGAAAAAAAGGCTTGGTTGTTGTTGTTGTTGTTGTATTCTTGGATATTGGCTCGTTCAGTATCATACTAAACTGATAGAAAAGCATATCTTTTTTGGTATATACTGCTCAACTAACTATCACACTTAGCATGCTTTCTTAGCACTTGGCAGTTTTTTCCGCACTGGGCTGTTCACCTCACCACACTTGATGGATGTCCGTGAGCGATTTCGGCTTGATGGGTACTTTTCTACCTTACAACTTTGCAACCTTTATTCTATTTTTCATTTCTTCATTTGTACAAGTTTACTCAGAGACATTTATTGTTCACTTAGTTTAATTTCTTTAATTCTTACTGGCGCTATGTACCTTTGTGCTTACCAAGTATCCTATATCTTCTGATGAGTCTATAGGCTGGACATTTCGGAAGAAAAATTTATAAGGTATTTCTGGTGGTGCTGGAACAGATTAAAGGTATCTATCTGCCTGATTCACTTCATTTGGGTAGTGGAATAGAAAATAAACACAAGTGGATCTGCATTTTTTCCCCTTTCGAGCAATGGATTCCTTGGAAACAATAATTCAGTTGGTTAAATTGATGTGCTTTCCAGGACAAGACTGGTGATGATATCCCAATGCCACCCTACTTTAGGTTCCTTGCATTGCTAGCATTCAAGATCTTTTCAGATGAGCAGGTTAATAGTCTGCAAATACTTTCTGTTTTATTTTTTCAATAATGTAGTGGGTGTAGCTGTGTAGGTAAGCATATCCCGGCTTTCCCTTTTATGGACTTTCAAATCATTTTTTCCCAAGCAATCCACGTACCGGAATCTTGATTTCCCCCTTGTTTGCTTTAACCCTTTTGGTCTTTTTCCTTGTTCCATCCCCCCTCTTCCTTCTACTTTTTTGGTTTTGCCTCTCGTGTTGGTCCCTGCAGGTTTCATCTCTAGCCTACCCCAACTTGCTTGGGAAAAAAAGGCTTGGTTGTTGTTGTTGTTGTTGTATTCTTGGATATTGGCTCGTTCAGTATCATACTAAACTGATAGAAAAGCATATCTTTTTTGGTATATACTGCTCAACTAACTATCACACTTAGCATGCTTTCTTAGCACTTGGCAGTTTACCAAAAACTCTTTGTTTTGTTTTGTCCCGTGTAAGCAGGTGGATGTAGCTGTGCTTGAGGTTGGTTTGGGAGGGAAATATGATGCCACAAATGTGGTGAGTGGCATTTTTATTAACCATTTTCTTGTCAAATAATGCACACCCGTAGAAAATGTTCATAATCCATATGAGAAATAGTAGTCAACCAAAAAGGAACCTGTAAAAGTATGTCAATATATCAGATAGACTTTCTGACTTAGTTTGCAATTAGACTTTGGACCCAGAAGCGCGCTGGGATCTGGTTGTAAGCTATAATAAATAGCGCTGTTTGTCCATGGTCTTCTCAGTTCAGATTTTTTTTTTCTATGGTAGTAGTTCATGCTAAGTGTATTTTTCTTTTTGCTTTAGACTGTTGAAACAGTTGCCAGTATCAAGAATCAAACAAAAGTTGAGGAGCACGACTAATGTATGAATTGAAACTTTTGCAGGTCAGAGCACCTGTAGTTTGTGGTATATCATCCCTCGGATACGATCATATGGAAATTCTTGGTTAGTCATGAAATTGGAACACAAAGTTCCTTGCTTTATTAGTAAATTTGTTTCACGCAGCCAATGTGTCTCATGAGCAGGGAACACACTTGGTGAAATTGCTGGAGAGAAGGCGGGGATACTTAAGGTTTTTGCTATGTTCAGATCTCCTTTAGCTAACATTCTGTAGCTGAAAGCCTAAAACTGATATGTGCTTTATTCCTCTGTTAATACAGAAAGGAGTTCCAGCGTATACAGTTCCACAGCCAGAGGAGGCAATGTCTGTACTGATGCACCGAGCTTCTGAATTGAGTGTATGTTACATTTGATGCTGCACTTCTTTTGGTTGCCACCATTCCTTGGTCTTATTAATTTGGCATAACTATGATTACAGTTTAGAACAGTTTCTGATAAAATTGATGTGAATTTTCTCAAGGTTTCTCTTGAAGTAGTCCAGCCTTTGGATCCACAAAGATTAGAAGATCGACCTCTTGGACTGCACGGTGAGCACCAATACATGAATGCAGGCCTTGCAGTTGCATTGGCAAATACCTGGCTTGAAAGGCAAGGCCATTTGGACAGAGTACAAGCCAAACATTCTGTAAGAACTCCAAAAAGGTATCTATTTTTTGTGCAGGGTCATTTGCAGTTATAATGCTACCACTTAATGCAGGGTACTTTGCCAGATCAGTTCATCAAAGGACTGTCAACTGTTTGTCTGCATGGTCGAGCACAGATCATTCCAGATCCACAAGTGAAGTCCGAAAATGACAAGGATAGCAATTCAAAATTGGTATTCTACTTGGATGGGGCACATAGTCCAGAAAGCATGGAAATATGTGCTAGGTGGTTTGCTCACGTGACGAATACTGAAGGAGATCAACCAGATTCTTCAGGGCAGCCTCATACTGGCAGGAATGTTAGGAAGGTATGCATTACAGTGGCATTTTTCTCTCTGAATGTGTTCCGTTTCTTTCTTTCTTGTTTGCACATACCATTGTTCTTATTTACTTTTATTATTCTCTTTGAATTCTTATGTTTGCAGATTCTCCTGTTCAATTGCATGTCTGTTAGAGATCCTCAGAGACTGCTTCCATGCCTTCTAGATACATGTGCTCAAAATGGTATATCCATCAAACTTCCTGTTTCTGTTCTGAAGATCTCGAACCATATTGTGATTTCCTTCTGTAGTTACTCACATAGTCACATGTATGGGGAAAACAACGATTATGCTGGAACAGTTGTTTGTTTGCATGTAACGTTGAAAATATTTCCAGTGTTTCCCTTGAAGCTTAGTTAACAAGCAAGTCGAGTGGTGAGCTTCTGAATTGAGTGTATGTTACATTTGATGCTGCACTTCTTTTGGTTGCCACCATTCCTTGGTCTTATTAATTTGGCATAACTATGATTACAGTTTAGAACAGTTTCTGATAAAATTGATGTGAATTTTCTCAAGGTTTCTCTTGAAGTAGTCCAGCCTTTGGATCCACAAAGATTAGAAGATCGACCTCTTGGACTGCACGGTGAGCACCAATACATGAATGCAGGCCTTGCAGTTGCATTGGCAAATACCTGGCTTGAAAGGCAAGGCCATTTGGACAGAGTACAAGCCAAACATTCTGTAAGAACTCCAAAAAGGTATCTATTTTTTATGCAGGGTCATTTGCAGTTATAATGCTACCACTGAATGCAGGGTACTTTGCCAGATCAGTTCATCAAAGGACTGTCAACTGTTTGTCTGCAAGGCCGAGCACAGATCGTTCCAGATCCACAAGTGAAGTCCGAAAATGACAAGGATAGCAATTCAAATTTAGTATTCTGCTTGGATGGGGCACATAGTCCAGAAAGCATGGAAATATGTGCTAGGTGGTTTGCTCACGTGACGAATACTGAAGGAGATCAACCAGATTCTTCAGGGCAGCCTCATACTGGCAGGAACGTTAGGAAGGTATGCATTACAGTGGCAATTTTCTCATCTGAATATGTTCCGTTTCTTTCTTTCTCATTTGCACATGCCATTGTTCTTATTTACTTTTATTATTCTCTTTGAATTCTTATGTTTGCAGATTCTCCTGTTCAATTGCATGTCTGTTAGAGATCCTCAGAGACTGCTTCCATGCCTTCTAGATACATGTGCTCAAAATGGTATATCCATCAAACTTCCCGTTTCTCTGAAGATCTCGAACCATATTGTGATTTCCTTCTGTAGTTACTCACATGTATGGGGAAAACGACAATTATCCTGGAACAGTTGTTTGTTCGCATGTCATGTTGAAAATATTTCCAGTGTTTCGCTTGAAGCTTAGTTAACAAGCAAGTCGAGTGGTGTCTGAATTTCCCTTGCAAAAAAAAAGAAAAAAAAAGAGTGGTTTCTGAATTTAATGTCATAGTTCGTATTTGCTGACACTTCAAGGTCAATGTATATGTATTATGAGTTGAGTAGATGCTTTAAAATGATTAGCGATTATTTCGTTCAGGTCTCCACTTTGAGCAGGCCTTATTTGTGCCAAACCAATCACAATACAACAAGCTTGGTTCCCTTGCATCGCCACCTTCAGAGCGTGAGAAAATTGATTTATCATGGCAGTTGTCACTCCAAAGGCTGTGGGAAAGCCTGCCTCACAGCAATCAAGGTTGTTCTAAACCATGTTTAATTGTTAAGCATGTGGTATTGTACTGAAACATATATGGGCTTCTTTCTATGGAAATGATGCAGGTCTTAATGATGCAAACTCCAGTAGGACTAGCTCAGTTTTTGAATCTCTTCCACTGGCAATTAAGTGGCTTAGGGAAACTGCTCAACAAAACCGACCAACTCAATTTCAGGTGAAAGCATATGCTGCAGTTTCAGTAATGTTCTCTCAAATGTTTCACAACTGTAGCACTACTACATCCTATCATGTGATCTGGAGTGTCGTATACATGGTCCACTCAACAGTAACTACTCTCTCATGGACCTGCAGCATTCATGGCCAGTTTATCTCACACGCCGACGCTGTAGTAACCATCATTGTTTAATTTGCTTCGTCTCCCTTCATATTTTCTTGTGTGTTTTTCTTCATCTTAGTTGTCTGCATGCTTCTGTGTGATTGTGCGTGCATTTGTAAGTTTCTATATTTCTTTTCTATCGTTCTAATATACACTATCTGGAATATCAAACGCACCTTTGTTGCGTTTGTTATGCGCTATTTTGGTCTGGTATTCATGATGTAGAGATTATTATTCCTTTTTTTATAGTTCTCTTGCAGCTCCTTTCCCACTGACACTGATATGTTTGCATTTGCACTGAATCAGGTCCTAGTTACTGGATCCCTGCACCTCGTTGGTGATGTCTTGAGATTGCTCAAGAAGTAACTCCATTTGGGACGGCACATGGCTCAGATTGAAGTGTATACTTACCGAAACATAAGTTGGTGCCTCTTGTAATTTTTGTCCGGGATACACAATATAGCAGTTAGTTGAAAAAATGGAAGAAATGGAAAGGCGTTTTGCTTGAGGTTAATCAACTGTGAACCTGTTGTATTTCTTATTAAATTTTTTTTTTAGCAATGTGTACCTCTGCAGCCTAGGTCCAGAAAAATGTAACCCAATTTTGCAATGTACAAACAGCAACATATTCTATGAATCAGTCATTTGTTTACACCTCTTGGAAAGCAATATTTTTTCTACATTTTTCCAGGAGCCTCTTTCTATAATTGTTGTGTCCTTGTAAGTTGGGGAAGGGGTGGGGGGATTGTCGCGGGTTTCCTCGGCCTGGGGGCAAATTGCAGATACCTTTTGGTTTTGCAGTTCCCTGTTGAAACTTAGAAAGTAATGTAATCAGTTTCAAATTTACCATCCTGCATATCATGCAGACCTAACATGGGTAAACTCTTTTGTAGAATGATTTATAGGGAGAGAGAAAGCAGCTAAAATAATTATCCTTGTTACCTATATCCCTGAGCTGAAGAAGGTTCAACACCTAGGGGAGAGACAAGGTAGGTGCTACTGTTGCTTTACCTTATTTTTCTGTCTGTGACTCTGTTTAGTTCAAAGACCTGATCATTCATATAGGTACATTTTTTAGTGAATCTTGCTAAAATCTATACTTGGTTTTGAAAAAAGAAATCCATTCCTCTCGACCCCTTTACATTTAGTCGTTGTATGATGAAGTGCATGTTATTTGGTATTTGTTTGTAACACGTGTTCCATGGGCATGTTTAGTGTGTTTTCCTGTATTCATTTAGTCATTGATGATACGTAAGACTGGTTTTTTAGTTTCTGTTGCTTATCCATATGCCTGAGACTATTGGTAGTTATTTAGCTACTGTTGTCGGATGCTAAATATAGTCAAACACTAACCACAAATTAGAACCATGTAAAGAGTAGGAGCCAGAGTTAGAATTATGACGTGACACTTCTAATCTCAACTTGCTGACATTTTCCTCTGGCTTGGGGCCTAGCTTCTTCTATGTCTCCCCAAACTTTTCCCTGCAAATCAGGATTCAAGCATTGCATTTTAAAGCCGTCCAGCGCATCCTGGTGTCCACCCTCTCTTTGCCTTTCTTCTGCATCTATTGGATTGCAGATTGAGACCCAAAGTAAGTTTATCTTGATACAATTAGAACGTTAGAAGGGTTGTGCCAGCCAACTCTTGTCAGCAACATATTTTGCTCAGTAGTATTACTGAGAATTTCTCCGGTACACAGGACAAGTGCAAGGCTTGTGATAAAATCGTGCATTTCATTAATCTCCTCACTGTAGATGGCATTCCGTACCACACAAATGAGATCTTTCACAAGTCAAACGCGACCTAAGACTTAACCTAAAATAAATTATTAGATTGAATCTATTTGCATTAAACAAACTGATGAAAAAGGGGCAGCAAATTAACCCATTCTTTTGTTCTTTTTTTTATTAAGAACTAGTACTTGAATTTTTTTTCAGTCTGGTTGCGAGGTCTAAATACTAAATAGTGAATATGAATCATAGTTCCATTTGTTTTCTTGATCCACTCCATGTATTTCGTGTTCCAGATACTAGAATATATAATATGATATCCGATGAATTAGAATCATCTTGATAGAGAGAGCAGGCCCTTTCTATGTATTATCAATAGGATCAATTCTAACAAGTCACACGTTCATGCCTCAGATGCAGACACGGCAAAGGCACACTTTCAGTATGTCCTCAACATTTGCACCCTAGTGATCCAAACTATCAATCTGAACTATGTATTATGCATGAGCCGAGATGTTAAATTGTGATGATACTAGTGTGCAGCTACTCCATGGATGGGGCTATTTACTGCAAGACCCATTTGGAACAGCTGTTCAAGGAGACAGGCACCTTTAACAAAATTTCCCCTCAGGTTAGTTCGACTTGTATAGCTCACCGTTCTCTGAGATTGTTAAGCAAGCACCAACATAATCTTATCGCTATATTGTTTCTCTTGAGTCTTGACCTTCAGGCCCAAAGGCAAACAATAATGAGGTATCACATTCTGGCCATCTTTCTTACTGATTATTTTATAGAGTTTTAGATATCTTTGTTGCTAAAAGACTATTGCTCCCAGCATGTTCTCTGTCATCCTTGCTGCCCAGTCTGTACTAATAGTATACAAAAGAACACGAGAAGACCTGTGACAAGTGGTAAACTTATCTTTTCACTTTTTTTTTTACAATGCAATGACATAGTTTCAGCACAACCAAGTGGAATGAGATTTAATATTTTGAATGCTATGTTCAACAATTGTCCCAGATAAAAATCACATTCATATTGCACAATATAATTGAAACAAGGAAATGAACTTACAATAATAATTGTAAATAATGAATGGAAAATACAAACAATAGAACATAATTGTTGAGTTGTCAAAGAACCAAATACATATCTAATTAAACTGAGCTTGAATCCAGTCAACTGTCTTTTTGTCCACCTGGAAGGCCTTAGAAACAATATCATCCGAGATAAGTGGGTTTGACCCAAACACTGCATTGGCAACGGTGATCACCCCAGGGTTTTGGCTGCTCAAGGCTGCAATAGCTACGGCATTTTCAGTCCCATGGTTGAACTGGAAGTGGACGAGAGCCTTCGGGAACACAAAAACATCTCCCTTTTTTAAAACCTTGCTGATCAGCCTGCTGTCAGGAATCGAAGTGATGAAGCCAACGTGGAGTGAGCCCTCGAGCACTGTTAGTACCTCAGTGGCGCGAGGGTGTATGTGAGGTGGGTTGAGGCCCTTCGGAGCATAGTCAATGCGAACCATGGAGATCCCCATGGTGTTCAGCCCGGGGATCTGTGCCACATTCGCTGCAGTCACAGCGGATCCCTGCTTGTTGGTTGTGTTGCCGGCAATGTGAAGGCCAGAGAAGACGAAGTCTTCAACCGTAACAGCTTCTGCATCTTTGCAGGTGAATCCATTGACGTTCACTGCATGTTCGTTCATGCCCATGTAAGAGTAAGATGACATCATAACCAATATATGATCACTCTATTGATTTTATCTGCGCAAATCCAGAACAATGAAGCTTAAATTGTACCTTTTGACATCTTATCTGCGACACAGAAGTCCTGGAGAAGGCTCGGGTCTGAAGCGACGGCACCACAACATGCCACAGCCAGCAGAGCAAGGAGCAGCAGACGGCTGGCCATCTCTGTCGCTATTTCTCCTTCGTTACCTAAGCTCGGGGAGGTTTACTCGTCGTACTAGCTAATTGCTTGCTGTGTGGCCGCTAACCATAGAGGTAGCTGGTATTTATAGCCTATGGGAGGGATTATCTGGGTAGGTATGTTGTCTCAGGGCCCATGAGTAGAATTAGTTACTTGATTTGTGATTGATGCGGTACGAACAGGTCATATATCCGATCACTGCGTGTGTTTGATATTTCAGATGCATGGCCAGCCTGCATTCATATACGCGCCGGCAAGAAATAAATCCATTTCATGTGCTGTGATTGAACACGTCAAACGTAGTTATCAACATGGAGAACACGTACCTGATCTGTCAAAGGAACTCGGAGAGTTTGGAGTTACGGACCTCACGAGAAATGGCAACAGATGGCGACGAGCGGACCGGGCAACCCATGGGATGCAGCTGCAGTGCAATTAGCCCTCCCAGCTAAACTCTGCAAGCCTGCAGAGGGTTTCATAATATACAAGTTGTTGCCAACTTGTTCAATATATACTATATGGGGGCTAAATTTACATTACTCCTACAATATTTTGCACGCCTATATTAATCCGTGGTATCCCTGTCTGCATCCTAGGAATAAGAGACATATTGCCTGTAGTTCTTGACCAGTTGGTTTTATCCGATGCAAATATTCTATCAAAGTTTGAAAACAGTAGTGCATCACATGAATGCCTTCAATTGGCGTGGTATGAGGCAATGAGTAAGATTCAATCAATCATGAAGGAGAACAGGTCTACTGCCAGTACAAAATATTGATATGGAGAAGAAAAATTGGCTTCATCAGAACATCTGATTTTGTCGAAGATGTAAATAGTTACATTCGGCCCAAAGAGCAATCATGATGTAAATTTGTAACCTGCAACATTTTAGCTTAATCATATGGGGTCTCCATAAGTTTTAGCTGAAAAATCTGTACAGTTATAAAGGTTCTACCCGCACATGCATATGCAACTTATATTTACATGAAATTTAGAAAAACAAAACTGATATTACAGTATTTTTTTAAAACGGCTCTCAACGTGTGCATTCAACATGAAGTATGACATAGGATCCTACTTTTCCAGGCACAGTAAAGATATCTCCCAAAATTTTGTATATAACTGAAATACGATAATAGTGGTGATATTGGACAGATAAAACATAAAGGTGCAACAACATTTGTCAACCAATTAAAATATACACCATATCCGCAATGCATTTTTTTTCTAAACAGGATAGATAACTTGGATTCAGTGATCATTTTCTTTGTCATTGTCACCCTAGCGTTGGTTTGAGGGACATTTATAATCACTTTCAAAATTTTAATTAACACAAGATGATGATTTCAGTTTCAAGCTTTTATTGTTAAATACATTGACAACAGATCTTTGTTATTATGAGCTAAGTAATTCCTCATTTTCATATCTTTTTTTAGCCAAGTTTCTTCTGAGGATCTGTACATGTGATTGATTAAAAATTAAAGAGGGACTCCAGTCACATTCAAATATAACCCAGCTACAGGTTAAAAAAGTAATCTAGCACCAATGGTAGTATTATCCCTACATTTTCGTATCTATCAGCATTTTGTTACCAATATTGACATCACAAATGCCTACAGATAGCTGTTCATAAGATATTGGAGGTATTTCTCTAATTATTAGAGCAAAGCTATGATAATAAATCTAGACCCACAAAGTATAAAAAGGTGATGAAGTCACTATTTTTTCTACACTATACTGGAGGGATCTATAATGGTTTTAATCGAAATAGGTGTACACTAACGCATACCAGTATATCCATAGTGGAGGTATGCAATCCTAATACATGTCAAAGGCACTATATAATCCAGTGGGAAAAGAACGGTCTGCATAGTCATTTACCTTGTTAGTAACCGCTGAAGAGAGAGCAAAATGTGCATATAGCAAAGCACAAGTCCCAGTCATGAGTCTGTCTAGCTACTGCCGTTGTACAGAGGCAACATAGGGAACACATTGTGGGCATTCACAGGAAGGTCGAAGTATCAATGCTTTGAGTGAAAAGTTTAGCATGCTGACCTGATAGAGCAAGGACGCTCTTACTTTACACTGCAGAGGTAGCTGCAATCCCTTATAGCGCCACACAGCAATGAAAATGAGGATCATGAAGCTGTGATATCGTGACGGAACCTTGTACGAGCCTTTCAGGCAACATATTTTCTAATGGGCATTTTGTCGTCTTAACACTTTTTGTTTAGATTGTACTATGGAAAAAATCAACGCATTTGGTCTACATATGCAAATTTTATACAAGTTTAAATATTTAAATAAATACGAATCAGAATAAAAAATGGACCTTAGCTCAAGAACTTCATAAGAACACTACCCCATGCCGTCGGGCCATTTCCGTACCATCTGGCCATCTTCGTGCTGTGCCAGCCCAAACACGGCCCATGCGGACATGCCATGCCGCCCGTCGTGTCCAAAACTCAGGCACGACACGGCTCGTAAACCCAGGCCGGACCGGGCCAAATGTTCGGGCCGTGGCCCACATGAATTTGACCCGGCCCAAGTTCCAGACCTAGTTGCGCGTGAGGAGAAGCTGTGCAGGAACCGAAACCCGTGTGAAAGAGGTCTTAGCCTAGTGGTTAAGGCACCTGAGTAACACTTTTGAGGTCCTGGATTTGACTCTCGGTGAGTCGTATAACTTCGTATAAT
>LAPY01003565.1:18614-34442 GCA_000970635.1 Eragrostis tef | reverse complement strand
GCCTTCTTCCTCGTCATCGCCCCTCGACGTCGACGAGAACGACGACCGCGGGCTGACCAGCAGCCTGTTCCTCCTGCCGCACAACACCCCATCCTTGGACGCCGGCGCCGGCGGCGACGACGACGATGACCGGGGGGACGGCATGGTGTGGCTCCGGCGCAGCTGCTTCGGGATGATGCTCTGCACGAAGCTGGCCGGCTTGGAGGAGGAGAGCAGCTTCTTGGAGGACTGGGACTTGACGAACTTTGTCTTGGCGGCCTTGTTGCTGTTGTTGTTGTAGAAGGACGGCGGCGGCGTGAGCGGCGGGAGCTTGGCGTCGGAGACGGCGTTCTTGGGCGTGCCCGGCGCCGACTCCCACAGGAAGGGCACGGAGCCGGCGGAGGCGACGCCGTAGTAGACGCGGAAGGAGGGGTTGGAGACGGCGGCGTCAGGCGAGAACAGGCGGCTCGCCA
Source organism: Eragrostis tef (assembly GCA_000970635.1). Lineage (NCBI taxonomy): Eukaryota > Viridiplantae > Streptophyta > Magnoliopsida > Poales > Poaceae > Eragrostis > Eragrostis tef. The sequence goes on along the minus strand of LAPY01003565.1, from coordinate 33,990 downwards.
TGGTCGCCTTCTCCTCCTGCATGGCGGCACGGAGCGTCTTCATCTGCTGGCTCGAGCTCTTGGGGAGCATCCTCGTCCTTTGTTCCTTGTCCAACATTGTCTTTTGGCTCTTCTTGGGGAGATCTGATGCGACGAAGTGGGCTCTATGCTTTTCTAGCTAGAAGGGATGTATACAAGTGACCGGATTGTTGCCTGCTAATGGCTAAGCCTAAGCTACTAGAAGAGATGTACCAGATACAGGGGTGGCCTGTGGATTGTGATCTATAAATTCAGTGGCGGGTTTTGGAACTTGTTTATTGAGACAGAGAGAGAAAGCAGGCAGGCAATGTGGTCCTGACAGTCTCCTATGCAAACAGCACATGAAACCATTAGGCTTGTCTCTGACTTTGGGATTTAATAAGCAAGCACTCCAATGCCACCAAAACACATTTACGGATGGAGAGGAAGGAATTTTCTCAGTTTTATGATGAAAAAATATTTTATTAACAAGAAGGCACCGATTTGATGAACCGTACACATATTTTCTTTTCGACTAATCATAATTCTCCATCCACTCAAGAGGCCAAGACTAAAATAATTGCTTGCATGGTCAATGCAATCAACCGTCAAATACAAATCTGGCCACGTTAATATGTTCCCTCGTTAGTTGTTGACTGTTGAGAGAAATAAATATAATCAGCTACAACTAAACACTTAGTTAGCTCAATCAAATAGGAAAGAAAACTTGAATAGGATGCACAAAAGATGCACCACAAATGTACCATACAATGTTCTTACGAGCTAGCAATTGTTAATTTGTCCTTTTCGATTGTACTAAGAACATACTAAGCAGTTATCAGTTCAGTATTGGTCTATTGGAAGTGGTTTTAGTAGTTAAGATGGTCGAATTTGACTTAATTTTTTTAAAAAATATTGCGTATGAGCGGAGGCCGGCCAGGCTGCAATAGAATAATATATTGTTGTATACAGATGTAATTCACATATCAATGTGCGGCCTGTATGATTTCAAGTAAACACTTTGGCTAGTCTGCACGTATGGTTTCAAGTCTAGTTGTTTCATACACTCGTGCTCCTCTCTTTCAAACAGGAACGTGCGGACTGATTCTATGTGCCACCTGGCTCAAAAGACAAATCTCCATTAATTGTTTTTGTTACTGCACCTATCTCACGACAATAAAACTATGATTATGTGAAATTAAAGTGCATTCAAATAAGAATCTATGAACCAAACTTTATACAGAGCTTGAGAATAATTAGACTGCACCTAAAAAAAAGGATGGAGTAATAAAGCGTTTTGGAATCGCCTCCAGACCTGAATACTATTAAAGGGCCCTTTTAGGGTAGTCCCTCGTCTCAACTTTTGCACCCTAGAACCGATGGCACGTTCAGGAACAAGGATAAACAAGTATTTCCAAAATAGAAAATACAAAAGAATAGAGTTATGGGGAAAAAAGGAACTATGCATCGGGCAGTACATGCAGAAGAGAACAGTAAGAAATCGGATCCTCACATAAGCATCGATGAATGCAGCCCCTAATAAGCAAAATAATCAATAGTAAGTAGGCAACTGAACATGCCTCGGGCAGTACATGCAGAAGAGAACCTGTTTGTAAGTATTTTTAGTACTGCATTTTTTTCACTGATGATTTAGGACAACATGTTTGTTTTAAAAAAAAATGAGCTAAACATGTTGTTTCAACAGCATTATGAGTAACATTTATGTGTGAAAAGAAAAGGAACTTAAGATGGCAAGAAAATCTGTGGTTAGTATACTTCAGCACGCTTCGTGCTTTGACATGACTAGAGGTGAGTTTATATTATTTAATGAATTCGTTAGGTATAGTATGGGGCTGTTCGTTTTTTAAACCAAGATTTTAGCCATCTGGAATATTGCCATTTAAAGATACTAAATAAAGTCTAATTATAAAACTAATTGCAGGTCCTCTAGGCTAATTCGTGAGACGAATCTAATGAGGGTAATTAAGTCATGATTAGAAGGTAGCATCACAATAGCAAAACATAGCTTAATTAGGCTCATTAGATTCGTCTCGTAAATTAGCTCCCATCCGTAAATTTTTTTTATAATTAAACTTTATTTAATACTTCTAAATAACAAAATTCTCTTTGATGTGACAGGGCTAAAATTTTAGCCTGCGAAACGAAACACCTCCTATATATGGAGCTAAAGATTCCGTATAGTACCAAAGTTTTAAACATGTCTCTATAGCCCGCTAGCTTTTGAGGCAGTGTATCACTATTTGTGTGCATGTACAATTTAACCGCTATCTTCGAATATAGCCCGATTTAGCTCCACTGTTAGCTGTTTTAAGACATGCCGCCAAACTCCTTAGCCCGCTATTTAAAACATTGTATAGTATACGTGAAAATGTCGGTTTATGAAGACCAAGCATGTGTAATATACTTCTAATAAGAAAATAAGACATTCCCATAATTGATAATTCATCAACTAATTACAGATGCTGTACTGCTGAGAAAAATTGTGTGTCTCTGGCCCCGACTGTTTGCATAAATGGCTCAAGTTCAATTAATGATGGACTATTGTGTATGCCAAATTCACATTTGCAGTATTCAGTCCAGCTTAAATATAGGTCTAATCTGTTTACTATACTTTTAAGGTCTACACATTTTTCTAGTTACATGCATGGTTAGATCATTAGCCGTTATTTCAAGATGTCTTCGAAGCATCAACATAACTAGCGTTTTAAAATAAACTGGCGATACATATATAATTGGCACTTTTCTACGATAATGATGTTATTTTTATCAGCAAGGTTATGGAATCGGAGCCCTGAAATTTAAGATAGTAATGTAATATGTACAATGGGAAATTAAAAATGTTTTGGAAAATCATTGCATTGAAATTAAATAACTGTAATGTGTGAACGAACGACTGAAGAGAGTTCAAGTTTCACACGGAAAACACAAGGCAGGCTTCTTCATCGCTTTGATGTGGCCATGCATGCTGTTGAAAAACGTGGCTGACCTAATTAACATCAGACTAAGACAATACGAAAGTGAAATAATTAAAGTACCAAGAATAGTAATGTGTGGGTGGCACGTATGGCATGAAAGCAGTGTGTGAGGTGATTCGTCGTGTTCTTGAAGGCTAGCTTCAGCACCTAGGCCTGACCATGTTTATTATTATGACTTTATGCCAATATGCGTGCCAAAACCTTTAAGGGTATACACGTAGATGAAACTTGAAGCAGAGAAGAAGACTTTGGAAGAGGTGGCCTGGTAGGTGCATGATCTATCCTTTCTCCCCCTTGCTTATTTTGCACTCAAAATTGCGAGGTAATACTAGCTTGGAAAGTCGGGGAACTCTAGTAACGGTTCAGTTCATTCGCAGTTCCAAGCAAAGGACACTGCTTTTCGTACACAGGTTGGTAAAAGGGCGAGAGATAAGACAATATAAGGGCAAGTGATTTGTAGTAGACACCACTTGTCAATCAATGAAAAGGTTGATAGCCTTACTAATTACACATGTGGTTTTCTCTCTAAAAAAAAAATACATATGTGGCTCTCTTTCCAAAGTTTATCCATGATAATTACTCTTACCCTAGCCTCTGAAACGCGTGTGTTGATGTCATAGTGTGGTTCTGACACAAGATGTAATGGTTGTCGCAAGCTAGGGATAGCATATATATATATATAATTAAATGAGAAAAGGACTAATTTACGTTAAGTACATCGACAAGCAAAGCAAAGTGGCAATGCTCAGAGTCAGAGGTGCTCAGCCAACAAGCATCAGGCATGTGATGTCATGACTTCTTGTATGCTGATTGTGAGAGTTATTGATGAATGCACTGCTGACGCGCCGTGACTGAAAGATAGGTCTGGACTTCTCACCATACCAATATAAATACTGTCAATAAAAAAATATGATCTTCTCAACCTGAATAACCATTTATTTTGCCTACCATGCCAGCTGTGCCATGCAACCCATAACTGAATAGATTCTTAAAAAAGAAGTCCCTAAATCAAATAGAAATCTGAAGTATATAGATACTGAGGCTTGGTTGGGAGACCCATCTGAAGTATATAGATACTGAGGCTTGGTTGGGAGACCCACGGGGGGAGCGGGTGGCCAGCACCGGCTAGTGTCGGGCAGCCCACGCAGGACCTGCGTGCTCACGTGTGCGTGTGGCGTGTGTGTGTGCGTGAGGGAGTCCCGGGGGTGTAGAAAAACGGATTTGCTACTCAAATCCGAGGGCTATGGTCCTCTTCTCAAAAAAAAAAACTGAGGCTTGGTTGGAGCAAATACTAGCTATAGGATAAGTCATTAATCAATCGCGGGCCCATGCACGCTGAACCCTGTATGTAGTGTTCGTTATGCAAATAAAAAGAAGTCGACGATATCATGTGATATTCACAACTCACGACATTTTCAGTACCTAATACCCGCTAGTTTCTACAATGTTCCACGTTCGTACTCCGTAAAAAAATATATCAAAATGTAAACCAAGTATGTTAATATCCACATGACCCAAGAAAGATGCTTTTGTAGCAACTCAAGACGAGGCAACTTGTGCGTATGTTTTTCAATTATAAATTGAATCAAACCCTGTGAGGTAAGCGAAGTCCTGGTGTCCTGCACATCACAAGAACTCGGCATGTAGAACACTCCAAGGTACTGCAGACAGAGGGACTTTGTTGCTGTAGAGCATCGAAAAAGGACATCGAAAGCTGGCTGTTGAGCAATATTTTTCTTACCGCGGGGAGCCGGCGGAACCGGTGAAAACCGATAAAGTTCATTGAATTTTCAAATACTTTTCAAATTTATTACCCTCAAAAAAGGTAAACCGAGGAAACCAGATCGAACTGGTAAGTCCTGCTTCTACAAAAACTGATCCGTTTTCCACCGGTTTTTGAACTCTGCTGCCGAGGAGATGCTTATTTGCGAAATACAACTCAGATAGATCTCTAACCAGTTCCCTCCTGATGAGGACATCACTCCGTCGAATACAATCAACACTCCTCCGCTGTCCAGTTTTAATCATTAGGGCTAAAGCATGACAGTCAGAATTATCAGTGAGCTTGTTTCTAATGCATTCTTCATATGGTTTTAAGAATAAATTGCTATTTAATAATTTTAAGAACTATAAAAATAGCTGGAGAGGTGCTTGGAGGCATGAAAGGCTAACAAGGACGTTAGCTTTCAGATAACCTGATAGTTGATCAGAGCTAGGGTTATAATCTCTCTTGGACTGCTCCACCGTTTCATTTCATTCGAGAAAGAAAAAAGGTTTCAAATTTTCAACAAAGGAAGTTTAGGACTGGTAATAAGGGGGTGTTCGTTTCCCCTGGCTAAAATGACTAAAATTTTAGCCAGGAGAAATATTACCATTTAGAAGTAATAAATAAACTTTAATTACAAAATATTTTTATAAATAGAGGCTAATTTTCGAGACGAATCTAACAAGCCTAATTAATCTATATTTTGCTATAGTGATGCTACACTAATCATCTTCTAATTCTTGCTTAATTATCTTTATTAGATCCGTCTCGCCAAGAGAGTTCTGCAATTAGTTTTGTAATTAGACTTCATTTAGTACCTTTAAATGATAAGTTGTCTCGTAAATTAGTTCTACAATTATTTTTGTAATTAAACTTTAATTAGTACTATTAAATGACAGTATTCCAAATCACTAAAATCTTGGCTTAAAAACAAACAGCTGAAACTGCATATTGAGGAGCCGAGAACATTATCTAGCCCAATAAGGCCCAGCTCGTAGTTTCTAGGCTTATCTGGGCCAAGTTCCGAGAGGAGATTGTCAAAAAAAGTTCCGAGCAACTCTTCTAGCTGGTCAACGCCGCCCTGTCTCAAAAAATCCATATCTCCTCTGTTCTTCTCGCTGGCACTTCTCTCTCTCTCTCTCTCTCTCTCTCTCTCTCTCTCTCTCTCTCTCTCTCTCTCTCTCTCTCTCTCTCTCTCTCTCTCTCTCTCTCTCTCTCTCTCTCTCTCTCTCTCTCTCTCTCTCTCTCTCTCTCTCTCTCTCTCTCTCTCTCTCTCTCTCTCTCTCTCTCTCTCTCTCTCTCTCTCTCTCTCTCTCTCTCTCTCTCTCTCTCTCTCTCTCTCTCTCTCTCTCTCTCTCTCTCTCTCTCTCTCTCTCTCTCTCTCTCTCTCTCCGGTACGGTCTACGCCGCAGCAGCCGCTTGGCCTCCGGCATCAGACGCTCCTCCCCGTCCTCTCCGCTGCTGCCTGCCTGCCGTCCAGGGATCCTAATCTGAACGCACGAGGTGATCGCCAGAAGCTTTTGTTTGGATGGCTCTCTTTTCTTCTGTACCACATCGAATCAATTTGGCCTTATTGAAGGAATTCCCAGGCACTAGTCTCAAATCATCCTCTTTAATTAGTGATAGCTTGCTTGTTACTTTCTTTTCTCAGGGAAAGATTTGTGTCTTTTTGGATACTTCTCTGCTAATAAGTTTTGAGTATTTTGCACACTAAATTGAATGGTCAGTCCAACGGTGTATAAAAATTAAGTTGGAAACTGCCTCTACTGCTCTAGAGAGAAGAAAACATTGACATGGAAGAAACCCGAAATTCGGGGTGCTAACCACCAGTATCATCCGTCATTGATTTGAAACATGTGCAAATATTTTATCTGATGCAGGGAGAATACATCACTTCGCTGAAGCATGACTCCATTAATTCTGCTTATCAATGACAAGATAAATCCTATACTGAATTTTGAACATTGAACCAACCTGGCACTGTATTTACCTGTTGTGAATATTTTCTGATAACAAAAGAGGACAAAAATTTAAATAGATCCCTGGAGATTTATGCCTGAGAAGAGATTGTTTATATCTTATTTTCTGGCTGTCATTTCTTATACACATTATCTTCAAGGCTGTTAACAATGAATTGAACCATGACTATGTATTCTGTATTGAATTGTTATTTATAATTCATGGAATGTTACAGACTAAATGGGCTCAGGTGTTCGAGTTATGTTCTTTGTGAGCATTTTGCTCAGTGCTACTGCAAGCTTGGCCTTGGACGATGCTGGTACGTGATTTTTCATGTGCAACCATTATCCCATACAAGCTGTACCTAGTTGATATCATTATTGTATCTACTTTCTAGGAATAGAATTTTGGTTATGTGCTGAACGATCGTAGAGTTTGGGATCAACAAGAAAATAATGCAGTGTTATTGCAAACATTAATTCCATCCCCTAGTTGAGAGGCAAACAGATGAGAAAATATTTTATTTGGACTGGTTTGCATCTTTACTCTCCTCGCACTATTCTCCCTTCCTTTCTGTCCTCAGCAGTCAGCTGCAGCCATATAATTCTTTGATGGAATATTTCGTCGAGTATTGTCTCCCGACGTTCAACAAAACTGTCTCACTACTATCTTATTATTATTTTATGGAAATTCCCTATGCATATTTAAAGGGAATCAGCAGATGACAGTTTTTATCAGACATAAAAAGACAATTGGCAATTAGCATATTTTATAGGGAACAATTTGCATATTTGTTACAAATACTGAAAAATCAATCACTGAGTCTTCATGTAACTGTTTTTTTTATAGTGTGCTAAATGCCATATCTCTGATACTTCATCCTTGGTTTAAAGTAAGCTGCCATTTCTCATTTTGTTTTTCTATTTTAACAGATATAAGGACTCGAAATGTGGGCACAACTTCTCTGACAATGAGGGAAAACCCACAATTCTGCCAACTTTGTGAGGAGTTCGCCACAGAAGCGCTCTTCTATCTTAAGGAAAATGAGACGCAGACTGAAATCATTAATACACTGCACCAAGCTTGCTCAAAGCTTCATTCTTTTAAGTTGGAGGTATTGTTGTTTCCACCTTGCCTTATACTTCAGTATATGTACCTGTATTTTAGGAGGTCACATTGCGGCTACATGACAATGCCTTTCTCTTTGAATTCACTGCTGGCAGTGCGCAAGATTGGTCGATTATTACGCCCCTCTTTTCTTCACAAAAATTGCTACTTTAAGCCCTGAAGAATTTTGTGTGTCTGTAAGTTTCTGTGGGAAAGTAGCACTTATTCATCTCCCAAGGCATGAAGATACTTGCACCCTTTGCCATGAGGTTGTCGATGAGATCGTTACCAATCTTGAAGATCCAGATATTGAGGTAATACTTACTACACTTCAGTTTAATCTACTTCATGTTTTTTTGCATTCTTTCATTCTTGACGGGCCAAGTTACTTTTCCTCCTAATCTCATTTATTATAAACTTACTACAATGGAAGTTATGAAGAGCTTCCTATAATCTACTTTATGTTTTTTGAATTCTTCATTCTTGAGGGGCCAAGTTACGTTTCCTCCGAATCTCATTTTGTTATAAACTCACTACAATGGAAGTTATGAAGAGCTTCCTTATCTTGATGTATGTCTAACTTTGAAACACACTGCATTGGTGCATCAACATTTAGCATGGATTTAGGAGAGATAAGAATGACTTCTTCTGGGTGTAGTGTGTATGATAAATATGATTCATTAGGAGTTAGGTACTTTGGGCACTGTAAAATGTATTCATTTTTATGTTTCTAACACCGAATTTGAGCGAGCATGTACGTGATGGAGTCATGTAGGCCTTTATGAACGAATTTGGGCAGTAAAGTGGCTACTCTAACTTGTGCACTGGTGCATCATGATATAATTCAGTGTTACTGTCATGAAGTATGATGCAAGTGAATTTTTCCGATAAATAGTTTTCTAACAATACTTAAATATGTCCACCGACTTATCTGTTCTCATATGACCAGGCTTGAAACGGATGGAACAACCAGTTATGCATATATCAAAAAATTAATTGAAATGCAAGGTACCTGCTATAGGAAGTGGTTATTTTGCCAGTTAGATAGTCATATCATCATACATAGAGCCTGTTTCCATGTCCGGATTGGTGGAGAAGAGGTTTATATGTTATAACTACAATGTGTTGTTCTGGTCTTTTTTTTTCTCTCTTTTTTTCTGACAGCCAAATTCGCTTTGTTTGTTTTTCATTAACTGTCCTGCAGTCCCTTAAGATTAGACTCCTGTAAGCTTGCTATGATGCTCTTCTATGGGGGTGTAACCCATTAACCGTCCCAACTGCTAGTTAAGAATGAGCAGCTGAATTTGAGTAGTCAACAGTTCCGCTATTTTTTCCGTGTTAGGTTACTTGGGCTTACAATATCATTATGATCTACTCATATTCTCGGATCCAACTGAATCGCCCTCATGTTGATGTGATTGATCTTCCCTCAGTTTAACTGCTTGCGTGCATCAATGTGATTGGCTTGTTCACGTTTGGTTGGTGGCTAGTCTCAACTCTGCCTTTTTGTTTTCCATTTTGTGCATACAAATGGCATAGTGGAGACCGTATTTTGTTGTGTTATATAGGATTCTTTACGCAAATCATACACACTGCCTTTTTTCATGTGAGCTTTACGTGGATTAAGTCAACTTGGCTGGATGACTAGTTATGGTCTTTTACAGCAGTAAAGATGTTTCTTGCACAAAATCTTTCTGCATGATCTATCTTACAGCAACATAATCTCTGACATACCCTATCTTTCTTCTTTATTTTTTGCACTCATTTCTTACTAAACAACACTGGCTTTCCACTTACATCGACATTTCGTGCTGAATTCTAGATTCAGGTTGATACTTCACAATAAATGCATGTTCATATTTGTTTCTTCTTTATTTTTGTCTGCTAAGGTCATAACGATACTTCTTTCATTTACTGAAACTGAAAGTAACTTTCAGCTGAAACAAGAAATAAAACCTTATACCATTTTTCTGGTTACCGTTGACAGTTTAAGATAATTGAGATACTTTTAAAAGGATGCAACAATACAGAGAATTTTGTGCAAAAGGTAAGAAATTAACACTCAAGGTATTGAGCTGAAGTTACTTCAACTTGACATGATTGTTTCTGAAACATGGCACTTCTCCCATTCAGTGTAAGCGGTTGATCATTCAAAACGCACCAGTCATACTAGAGCAAATCAAGAAGTTCCTCAAGAAGAAGGATTTCTGCAACTCTATCCATGTCTGTGGAGGTAAAACTGCTCATGCTGGATCGCAAGTCCTTAGAATCCTCTCCACGGCCTGAATTTCCAGAACCTGTCCATGCAGTCCGTACAACAGAATATGGGTGGTGTACATCATTTATGTTGGTAAGGGTGTACGCATGAAAATAAGTTCACAAGTTCGTGAATATTCTTGGGCAACAAACTCTAAAACCATCTGTAAAACAAATCCACTGTAAAGATAAAAGGGCCTCCACACTAAATTGATACATGATAGTTTGTGTAAGCACGAGCATGTATAATTGAACTGTATGTCAGTGTACGTATGATTACATTGTCTGATGTATATGCAATAGTGAAAGTGCAGACACATCTGATACCAAATGCTGCTTCACTTTTCTTAGTACCATTGACTATGTGAACGATATGATTTTCTTCTGTGTGTGCTATTCACGAATTTGAATGCCCCAATCGTTTGAGTAACCATGTAAGTTGGTTACAAGCATCATGCATTAAATTATTAATAGGATGTCTTTTTGTAAGGATATTAAAAAATGTTTGTTTTGTATACGACCAACGGAACTCGTCGATTTTCCATAGCGCACGTGGTGAACTTATGATTTCAGACGGCCCAGTAAACAAACTTACAAAATTGCAAAGCCTATTTATAGGACGCTGGTGCGGACTAAATGATCACTTCATGATGTATTCCAGGCAAAAACAATGAGTCTAGTGTGTTGCAGACCAAGCGGCATTTTTTCGGTGATGATCTGTAGACAAAAATCGTCCTGATAGCCTAGCTTTTCATATTCCTTTCATTTAAAGCCCTATTTAGAACGCCTGAACAATGAATCAGTTTAATTTTGTAAGAATATTGCAGGAGCCGGAAGATTTCACGTAATTCAAAGTGGCCTGATAATATGAATTTGGGCTGTACTTTCCTCATACTAGAAGCGATTTCGATGTCCTTTTCCACGCACAACGACTATTTGGATTGTCCTAACCCCTGATTCTAAGTCCTACTCCCTCCGTTCTTTTTTATATGAATCTTTTGACTTTTTTGTTAAACTTTGACCAACAATATAGATTTAAATAATTACTTTTTGAATATGAAATAAATGTCATAAGATTCATCATCAAAAGCGCTTTAAAGATAACTTATACACTTACCTATTTACATAAATATTTATAGATAAGATGAATGGTCAAAGTTAAGGGTGTCATATAAAAAAGAACGGATGGAGTATTAATCTTCTTATTCTTTAAAGATTCCTGACGTGTGTGATAACATGTGCATCCAATCAACACAATCCTATCAATAATTGTGTCTATTATATTGCTGAGCAGAGTCACGAATACAAGAACATCTCATCACTTATTTCCATTATTGGAGTATTCGTCATGACCGTAGTGGACAGAAGTCGTTTTCAGATCATGAATAATGTTTGCTTCATTATTGTTGCTCCTTGCCTTTCACGCGATTTGTTTTCTTGCCACTCGTCCTCTGGGCACGCAGTCTGATAGCTAAAGGTTTCCGTGTGATAGCCAGCGACGCTCCGTCCATGCGCCCTGATGATAAGAACGACAAGTTATTGTTCCACTGATTGCTGCACGATACATAATTTGATTATCCTTTTCCATCCAATGGAATATGTGGCTGGAAAAGATAGTCAAATTTATATTCTTGGCTGGGGAAAATCCCTTCAAAACATGTATACCATCATACCTTGCATTTGGGTGAGAATCAGGATGGGATCGGAGCGATTTGTATCTGTGGATGGATCTCCTCTAGTTAACAAAAACAAACTAATTGGCTGTGTGAAAAATTGGCTGTTTGGATTTTGGTTCTTGGCTTTTGTAATATAATGTTAACTTTTCAGCACACAAAAAGGCAAAAAATTTGAGTGACCTTAGTTCGTTTCATAAGAAGCTATCTTTTCAGTGGCCACCTTTTCAAAACTCTTTTTGTTTCACCTTCAGCTTTTGACTTTTCCAGTTAAAAAAAAAGCGAGTAGAATCTGAAATAAACAGGGTCTAACTAATGCCACATAGAGAAATATCTCTGTAGCTCATTTTCCTCAACAATAGAAGATCCATGGGACCCATAGGTCACTCCAGTTTGAATTGTGATTATACCTTGATGCTATAGGTTTGAATGCTGGAGGGACTTCAGCGACGTATAAGTTATAACTTAACAAGTGGTTTGTTAATAGCCACGCACGGCGATTCACCAAAGTGAAATGCGCGCCTTTTGCTGTGAAAGCAAAAGCCAACGAGAAATGTAGCTGTGACCCACGCGAGCAAATTGATGAAACGGCGAATCCTCCTGTCATGCTCTGCCGACGTGGACTTATCGACGTGTGTTTGGAGCACAAGTTTCGTCAGAAACTCATGACAGTCAGCATGGCGTCACGACGTGAATCTTCGACCGAATCTCCGATGGACTTAAACTTTGACCAACAATATAGATTTAAATAATTACTTTTTGAATATGAAATAAATGTCATAAGATTCATCATCAAAAGCGCTTTAAAGATAACTTATACACTTACCTATTTACATAAATATTTATAGATAAGATGAATGGTCAAAGTTAAGGGTGTCATATAAAAAAGAACGGATGGAGTATTAATCTTCTTATTCTTTAAAGATTCCTGACGTGTGTGATAACATGTGCATCCAATCAACACAATCCTATCAATAATTGTGTCTATTATATTGCTGAGCAGAGTCACGAATACAAGAACATCTCATCACTTATTTCCATTATTGGAGTATTCGTCATGACCGTAGTGGACAGAAGTCGTTTTCAGATCATGAATAATGTTTGCTTCATTATTGTTGCTCCTTGCCTTTCACGCGATTTGTTTTCTTGCCACTCGTCCTCTGGGCACGCAGTCTGATAGCTAAAGGTTTCCGTGTGATAGCCAGCGACGCTCCGTCCATGCGCCCTGATGATAAGAACGACAAGTTATTGTTCCACTGATTGCTGCACGATACATAATTTGATTATCCTTTTCCATCCAATGGAATATGTGGCTGGAAAAGATAGTCAAATTTATATTCTTGGCTGGGGAAAATCCCTTCAAAACATGTATACCATCATACCTTGCATTTGGGTGAGAATCAGGATGGGATCGGAGCGATTTGTATCTGTGGATGGATCTCCTCTAGTTAACAAAAACAAACTAATTGGCTGTGTGAAAAATTGGCTGTTTGGATTTTGGTTCTTGGCTTTTGTAATATAATGTTAACTTTTCAGCACACAAAAAGGCAAAAAATTTGAGTGACCTTAGTTCGTTTCATAAGAAGCTATCTTTTCAGTGGCCACCTTTTCAAAACTCTTTTTGTTTCACCTTCAGCTTTTGACTTTTCCAGTTAAAAAAAAAGCGAGTAGAATCTGAAATAAACAGGGTCTAACTAATGCCACATAGAGAAATATCTCTGTAGCTCATTTTCCTCAACAATAGAAGATCCATGGGACCCATAGGTCACTCCAGTTTGAATTGTGATTATACCTTGATGCTATAGGTTTGAATGCTGGAGGGACTTCAGCGACGTATAAGTTATAACTTAACAAGTGGTTTGTTAATAGCCACGCACGGCGATTCACCAAAGTGAAATGCGCGCCTTTTGCTGTGAAAGCAAAAGCCAACGAGAAATGTAGCTGTGACCCACGCGAGCAAATTGATGAAACGGCGAATCCTCCTGTCATGCTCTGCCGACGTGGACTTATCGACGTGTGTTTGGAGCACAAGTTTCGTCAGAAACTCATGACAGTCAGCATGGCGTCACGACGTGAATCTTCGACCGAATCTCCGATGGACCTAACACCAATAATGCCATTTTCTTATGCGTTTGCGTCCCTGTCAGACCAAACGCACGACGCGAGGTGATGAACTGGTGATGTGTAGGGATGTCTTGGATGCGAAAGATGCCACAGCCACATATCTAACTTGCATAAACGAGACTGCCGGTGCAGATATTTGTTTAAAGTATGTGGAGTGGTATCTGTTCCTGCATTTGCACTTTATAAAGAGTAGTCTACTGGTGTGCTTTACGAAGAGTAGTTTCACAAAACAAAAGTATTAAGAAACTATTGTTTTAGAAGTCAGTGCTAAGCAAAACCATGATTTGAAAAAGAGGTCAGGAGTGGAGTTTCTAAAATTCAAAATGTTACACTTTTAGCAATATTATGGTTTTTTGAACTACAAAACTCGTTACACCCAAACATCTCCATACATCTCAAAACAAAAGTATTTTTCTAAACCGTAGTATTCTTATAAAACTTCAAAAATACTTTGTATCAAATCAGGGCCTTAGTGATTAGTTTTTTTTTTATATCCATTGGCCTTAGTGTACTACCGGTAGCAAGTGAGTATAAATTTTCTTGATGTTTACATACAACTAACAGCTTCAGTATGTTTAATCGTTTCTGTTTTGTGAATGTACTCCATCCCCTTCTTCCTTCTCATTCCTAGAAACAGGCCCATCGCAAAAGCGTCTACAATTTTTTTCTAATAATTAACATCTAGATGAAATGGATTCTTCCCAAAGATATAATTTTATGAACTTATTGAACAAAACCTCTCAAAACCAATACCCTACAAGTTCTAGCAAAATCTCTACCATCCTTTTCCATTCGCCATGGCTTTCGCCAAATCTCAATTCTCTCAATATTTAGCCCCTAATTTATCGATGCATTTAACGTAGTTCCTCATGTATTACCAACAATACAATATGCTTATCTCTATAGTATTTCAAAATACTCAAATGCCAAACTTGGTTAGGTTCTTTGTAGTGGAATCAATCTACCCAGGTTCGAGTCTAGCTTAAAAGTAGCATACGGTCAATCATCCTGTTCGCCTGGCAGCTTTGCAGCGGCTGTTTTGCAGCTGTTACAGTGTTTCAGTTATTTCTTCTGCAGCCGTTACAGTATTTCTGCAGCAGCTACAATATTCGCAGTTATTTTTCTGCAGCTGCAGCCTGCCGAACACCCCGAATTGTTGCGTTTACGAATGCAACGTCGTCTTGTCGACAACGTAACACTAGCGGTGACTTTGTGAATCCTAAGATCAATTGGCATGTGCATGGGGTCATAGGGCTATACTATTAAAAAGAAGATGTGTCGGATATCTAGATTAAGGTATCTTAATCAAGGATACATTAATCGCTATCATAGCTGGCTGACGGCTTCGGCTTAGGCGCGTGAAGGATACGGAAGTGGGGCCCGAAGCCTCCGCCTCGCCCGACCCCGAGTTGGGCAGGGTCCGCAATCTCCGCCTCGCCCGACCCCGAGTCGGGCGGGGGCCACCACCTCCGCCTCGCCCCTCCCCCAGTCTGGCTGGG
>LAPY01003562.1:39783-50472 GCA_000970635.1 Eragrostis tef | reverse complement strand
CCCCCCCCCCCCCCCCCCCCCGCGCGTATTCACGAAATGCCAATGGAGTAATGCTTCCTTGGCGTCCCCGAGGTCGAATTTGCAGACGAGTACAACTACTTCATCTACCGGCCGGGAGGCGAGAAAGGCCCGTCGCTCAAGCTGCTCCCGCGCCCCCCGCGAGCCTTCCACAACGAAGATGTCGGCCTCCTTCGCCGCGGGGAGGAGCACTACACCGTCGCCGCGTTGCTCCCCTCAAGGGCTGGCACGTACGACCTCCACCGCTTCGACTCGGTTACTGACAGGTGGACCGTGGATGAGGTGTCATTGGTGGAGCCGCAGGTCTCGTTCCCCTACAAGAAGAGGTTCCCCAGGAACGCAGAGCGGCTCCTCTTCCACCTCACGTCCACCGTGATCCCCATCGGCGGCGAAGGCGGTACCATGGGCTGGGTCGATCTCTGGCGCAGCATCCTGCTCTGCGACGTGCTCAGCAGCGAGCCCAAGCTGCGTGGCGTACCCCTGCCGCTGCCGCTGGAGCTCATGAACAGCAACAATGGCATGGGGACCCACCTAGGATGCCCAAAGTCCATCCGCGGCATTACCTTCGTTGACAATCCCCCCTGCCTCAAGTTTGTTCATTTGGGACTCAATGCCGTCCCGATTATTCATCAGGACGACGATAGCGACAAAGACGAAGAATGGGAAATGCGTGACTGGACGATCACCACATGGAGCAACACCAAGATGACCGCCTCTTGGGAGGACTGGAACATGGACTGCGAGGTCAAAGCTTCCCGCACCTCCGTTAGCAGCAACCTCAATTCGAAGATGCTCAAGTGCGGACTGCTGTCACCTGGAGCTGGAGCAGAGCCGGAGCGAGCCTTTCAGAACCTCTTGGTCACCTTCCCGGCTCCTGGCATCGCCCATGACGGTGTTGTTTACTTGCAGGCCAGGCTCAAGTTCCGGGCACCCAAGGTATTTGTTCTCGCTCTCGACACGAGGGATAACAAGCTGCTGGGCGCAGTTGAGTTTTCAACTGAAAGGGTTCGTGGTACTGGCGTCGTGTATTTCCCTAGTAACATCGGCAAGTACATCGACCCAGAGGCTAGGATTTTTCCTGTCCCTAAAGGTACGTCTCTAGCTATTCCCTTAATTGTTACTACTAGGAAAATACTATTTGAAATAGCAGTAAATTATTACTTCCATCTCACTTGATTTTGCCAAGCATAAGCTCTAGTTTTTATCATGTGTCACTGTATTTTGTTACAGGTGATGAAGATGACTATGACTGGGAAGAGTCGAGCCAGTACGAGGGTACTGAGTCCCTAAAGATGTCTAATCCTAGTTTAGTACTCCAACGTCTCGCCAATCGTCTCGCTCGTTGCGTCTTACGTTGTGGTAAAAAAGGTGGCTCTAGCCAAGAGTCGAGCCTGAATGATGCCGCAATTGCTACCGAGAGATGAATGCGATGCTTTCTGTAATAATCAAATCTTCCCGGCTGTTACATGAATGATTAGTGCTGGATTTGTTATTTGCTTTTAAGAATATAAATTTTCTGCTCGATACTTGTTCGGACTGAATTAACAAGCACTGCGGTGCCGTCCTGCATACTGTTTGTTGAACCGATCATGAGCTGGCTTGGCACATGGCATAAACAAGCTTCAAATAATTCTTTTTTTTTTCTATAATTGTTTGTAGGTATTAGGTAACAACCCTACCAGCTGTTGCGCTTGCGCCGTGATCGTGCAAAAACATGATCCACTGCGGCCACATGCTCTTCTCGCGGTGCCTTGATGAACATGTTAAGGGGGCCAACTCATATTTAGATGCAGGTTTAGCTTACAACTCACATAGATAGGTTTCAATTCATCCATTAAAAGCTGCATAGGATTAAATTGACAGGCAACATCATGTGAAGTAAGAATCATACCTAGGCCATTTTTGTGGAATGAATGCTCACTTCAAATGTTTGATTCAATTCAATTACCAATCCGGAATCAACAATGCAATCCACTCCGTCTGTCATCACGTGAGTATGCGCTTGTCTCTGGGACGCAATCTCCGGCGAACAGTACTGTAGTATGACACACACCGTAGTTTCAGCTGCTACCGTACCGTGGCGGGCCGCCGGTGGCCTCCAACCGGCATCGTGACTGACACGGACCTGGGCCGTCGGCACCAGGAACGTCGAGCTCGCGACGAAGGGCTGAAAGTGTGATGTCTGCCAGTGCCAAGAATCAACGGTTGGTGCGACGACAGCCATAGCATTTAATCAGCGCTTTGGGTGCTTGCATGCTCTCATCATCTCCAGCGGAGAGAAGGGAAAGTAGAGTGCTCGGCGCGATCACCACCGCTGCTCACCGGCTCCATAGTCAAAAGGCTTCAGGCTTCAGGATAGGACGAAACGGCTTTGGTAGCCACTCACTTATGACATGCCATGTAAACCATCAATTTTCAGCACCCGAACAAATATCAACACTGGTAAAGGGTGCAAACATTAATTGGGGTATCAACCGGGGGAATGAATCCATGGCTGAAGAAGAATGGAGGCAGATATCGTGTGTTGTAGTTACGTGCAAGATAGTATCGATCATCAACGAGTTTTTTAAAGGTTTGGCCGCTGAGAGTGAGATTGAAGACTGAAGAATCACGTCACTTATGGAGCAACAATATTTATGTCGAGCCAGTATAGAAATTGTTAACACTTGCAAATAACTCCAATTTATCCTGGAAAACAGAGCATAGGAATGTACCCTTTTTTCTACTTGAATGAATTTTCGAAGAGATTGCTTATATATAGTTTTAGAGGCATCAACCAAAGGACTTAACTACTTTCTACTCTAAAACGTATCACATATTAGAAGCCATAATTTTAGCAACTCAGATAAACAAAAAGGGTTTGACATAAAGGGTCATAGAGGGTACCTTTCAAGCAAAAAAACCATCAAAACAGGCATGAATGCTGCTAACAAATCATATCTTCGAATCGAGGCCAACTTTTAGTCGGTACTAAAAACAAAACTTAAAATTTGTGTGATAAGGAATGAAGATCGCTATCATCTTATTATGTGTGGGCTCGTTCGGAAGGCTACAGATGCCGTTGTGGCTGTAGTTTTTGGCTGCTCACAGTATGACCTACTAGTGCTAATCCTTCGGGTCTACAGCCAATAGCTGCTGCTGCACCCCCAGCCGCAGCATCAACGTACTGCGGCTTGCTAGCCGGATCGATAGGGAGAATAATGGCTATAATTCATCGGTGTTTCCTCTCGCGAAGTATTTAGTTTTGTTGGGACTTCATTATTTACTCTATCTGTTGCATCTTGCTCTTGAACTGATTAAATATTAATAACACCACGAGGATAGGCCACACATGCCTTTGTGATGTTCAAGTAAAACCTATAGAGTGTGACGTCGTATAACGTATATATATATATATATATATTCACGAAATGCCAATGGAGTAATGCTTAGTCATCTTATTTGTTGGGATGAATATTTCATGGACCTTTAAAGCTATCTTTTGTCGGGACTTCAATATTTACATCATTCATGATAGTATATATTTGTACCATCAGAAACACTTCGAGTATAGGTTATGTGTGTCGCCTTTGTTACATTGAGATGATGTTTTTAGGTAATGCATGGAATGTGACGTTGAATAACGGTTTGTAAACTCATTTATTGAGATGAGACCATCGTAAACCCTAAAAGTTATCTTTTGTCAGGATACTAGTGTTCTTGTAGTTTCTTTCTATTAACGTCACCGCAAGGATGGTACAGGTATGGCTTTCTGACATTCAAGATCTTGTCTCTTATTTATAACGGAATCATGACGCCTTCATAAAACCTTAAAGTTTGTCTTGTCGGGACTTCAGTGTTTACATCATTCACGGTAGTATATATTTGTACCATCATAAACACATGGGGGATAAGTTATGTTTGCCGCCTTTTCTACATTGAAGTGATGTTTATTTATTTAGACGGTGTGTTCAGGTAACGCATGGAGTGTGACGTTAAATAACGGTTTTTCAACTCATTTATTGAGATAATGCCATCGTGAACTCTAAATGTTATCTTTTGTCGGGATACTAGTGATTATGTTTGTGGTTTCTTTCTATTAACGTTGCCCCGAGGGTGGTACATGTATGGCTTTTTGGCATTCAAGTAAGATCTTACCCCTTATTGATAACGAATCATAACGCCAACCCGTAAAGTTGTTTTTTGTCGGGACTTTAGTGTTTACATCATTCACCGTAGTATATATTTGTACCGCCAGACACCTTGAGGATAGGTTATGTGTGCCATCTTTGCTACATATCAAAGTGACGCTCGTAGAATGTGACTTGGATAACAGCTTTACACCTGATATGTACTTCTGATGGCAAAGTATAGCCCTAAAAATGTTAAATAATTTCTTTTTTAATGCTTTTAAGGGCTAGCAAAATTTCTCTAGTATTTTTTTAAAAAGGTTGCGTGTGTTCCTTTCAGTTTTTGAGAGGCCCAACCGTAAACTTTTGATGATCTGACTTTTTTTTTTGAAGACGTGGTGTACATTTGAAAGGAGTATGATGGCAACCCTCAAAAACTAGCACACATCGATCTCCAGCACCAAATAGTTTCTTGCTCATCGATCAACACAACGATTTCCTTAGCTCTCTTCTCCTGGAGCAGATTGGAGGGAAACTACTACATAATGGTGCCCTTTGATGTCGTCAGGTAGATCAACAACATAGAACAAAAGGCAAGCATAACACTACAACACAAACACACAGAAGACAAAAGTAAAGTATATGAAATGAAACAAAAGAAGAAGCAGGGCAAGAAGAAATATTTAGGATAAAATTGGGAAATGCTTTCCATTCTCCACCAGAAAGAAAAATTATTTAGTAAACCTTACAGCGAATTAATTCAGACTCTACGAAATCAATCAGAGAGAGTATACACTCTGACAATGTTACATCAGGAGCCATACATAGAATCTACGAAAATCTCTTTCTAGTAGAGGACGGAATCACTAGTCGAATTGAAGAGAAGTTGCAGAATGGAAACACTAAGCCATGCGATCTGAGAGCATGGCTAGATCTAGCCGACGAAGCTCTTCCCTTCATGCCTGAGCTGGGCCGGCCGCGTGGGCCGACGACATGTTCACGTGGTTGATCATGTAGTTGAAGTTATCGGACGGCCCGGACGGAGGGATAGGCCTCTGCTGCAAGGAAACCTCCACGGACGACGACGACGACGCCGCCGGCGGCCCGGTGGGATCTGGCACCTGAACGACGACAGCTTCTGCTGCTTCAGTGGCCGGGCCGGTGGTTGCCTCCTCAGCCGCGCCATGAACGTTCTGGGCGTTGAGCACCAGGAAGGCGAGGCCGGCGAGGAGGACGAGGCGGCCAAGCGAAGCCATGCGGACGACCGAGCGAGCGAGGCAGAGAGCGAGTGCTCTGCAGAAGGAGAGTGAGGCGGGGAGCGTTGGATGCGATGTGCGCAGGCTGGTGAGCCCCTTAAAAAGGCTGGGGCGAAGACGATGACGAGCCATGGCAATTAATCCGCGCTTGGATGCTTGTACTTGATGCGCGTTCTATCCTCCAGCGGAGAGAGAGATGCCGGGAGTGCTCTAGGCTCGATCATCACCAGACACTCCACAGTCAAAAAGCTCTAGAGCAGGACGAAACGGTTCTGGGTGACATCAATTTGCTGATGCCATGCAAGGCCATGCATGGATGTGAAGCAGTCGATAAATGATCCAGACCTGAAAGGATGCATCTCCGGGATTCAGTGCGTGCCCCTGTGTATATCTGACTGAAGAAGAATGGAATGGAAGGCAGATCATGTGTTCCGGCATCTTGCTCGCATGATTCAGGGGAAAGGACAGTGGACCATTGATGGAGGAGCAAACATATCTGCTGAACCAGTGGGGGCATTCAACTGCAACAAACTCACCTTGGCAGTCAACTCTAGTTCTCAAAGATATTAATTGTTTCCTTGGGTCGGCACTGTTCAAAATTGAAATATAAATTTCTGGATCGATATTGATGCATGTAAATCGCCTGGTGGAAGAACTAGGTGTCGGACGACTCATGATGTCTCGCTATTGACTTTTTTTTTTTTTTGAGGGAATGTCTCGCTATTGACTTACTGAGTGGTATTTCTCTCTGTCGCGGATATCATGCCTTTGTTCTCAGGAATACAAAAATCGATAAGCTCCCAAAATGATGCATGCGGTCATGTAGACGGAGGAGATCATGCGATCCACAATCCATGCTCTGCCACAAAAAAAAACATATTGCACGTAGCACGAATTAACTATGTTAAACTGAAGGACCATAAGATTAGTTTAATATACTAGTTGCAAGTATGTTTTGGACGTAAGCGCAGACCCTAACATTGTGCCGCGTAGCCCAACATCAATCAAATAGTAGGAAATAAGAGTTTCTCTAAGGTCCCGTCTAACTAACTTAAGTTTGGCAATTTTATAAAAATAGTAGCAATATCTACTACACTAATTGAATAGGTATACTATGGAAATATAATTCATGATGATCTAATGATGCTTAAATGATCGAGTCGTAAATAGTGATACTCTTTTCTATAAACTTGGTTAAACTTAAGTAGCTAGTTAGCTTTGATCAAGGCTAAAATAAATTATTTTGGGGCGTAGTAGTAACTTTTTAATTGTATAATAAGAAATACAATTTACTTATTACTGATTTGAAAGTATTTCTACTTTAACAACTAATACTATGAGTATATGGAATTTGCACGATATTCTCCAAAGTGAAAGCAACTTCCTTTGGCTGCTTCACCACCATCGACTACGTATGTCGTATGCGCAGTCGCCATCATCAGCACATCTCCGGCACGCCGGTATGCCCTTTTTCTGCGGAGCTGATGAAAGCCATGAACACCTCCTCCGTTGATAGTAGAATGCCACCACGATCTGGGTGATTGTCGGCGCTGGCAACATATGGCATCTGGAGTTCTTGTTCGCAAACTTGGGATGTGCCGTATGGAGGTGAAGCTGCGATATCTCAGTGCTTAGACTGACTCCAACAACTGGTATCCAGTTTGGACAGGCAAATGGAGCTTTGCCTTCTGTGCACAGTACAGTTTTTGTTGATGTGGTGGAATACGTGAATATTGCTTCATAAACTTTTTCTGAACCACGTGAATATTGCTGGCACTAGCATTCAATTGCAACAACCTCAGTATCAGTTACGGTGAAACTTTTGAGACATTGTCTCCTAAGACTTTTTGTTCCGCAAGAATTTGAAATGCTATGCCTGTTAGCATGTTGAATTCCAGACAAAACAATCAACGGACTAGTACTTTGCTTTGTTGTAGCGGTCACTGTACGTAATGCAAGAACCACTTGTAAATTATACTATTATAAGATGGCATGATGTCACTACTGATGTGTATATATCATTAGTTCTCAAGAATACAAAACTCTAAAGTTGATAACGTAGATGGAGGAGATCAAGCCATCAACAATCAATGTCGCCACAAAAGCATGACACCTACAAACTAAGTACTATATAAAAATGGTAGATAAGATAGCCCACAGCAGGTGATGTAAGCTGCACATCGATCTTTTCTGGTGTCATCGATCAAGGCTAATATCTGAATCCTCTAAGTTCAAGATCTATCCGGTAGTTGTCAGTATTTGATATAAATACATGAAATATGCCGAGAGGTAATACTTCTACTATATATTACCTCCATTCGTCGTTACTTGAACATTCCTATTTTAGAGTTCTTTTATTCTTACATACTAATGAAACTATTCTTGATTTATTCAAAAGATATTGCCACTGTATATAGTGTCGTTCGTTCAAAAGAAATTCACTAGTTGTCAAAGATTTTACTGCACTCTCATTCCAAAACAAAATCTTTTTTTTTTGAAAAAAATGAAGAGAATATTTCGATCGCAACATGTACTTCGTGAACTGCTCTAGCCTATCGTAGTTCAGCATGCACATAAAGATGTGCAGCAAAAAAGCGGCTTTACACACGGAGACAGCGAGCCAATCAACTTTTGTTGCCACACTAAGCATGTATTATATGTATTTCTGAATGCAAGTTAGTGGTGATTATACTCCACACACTTGCAAATTAATAACATATCACAGCTTAGCCTCATGCCAAATTGAGGAAAGAACTTTGTCAGGCACTAGCTGCTGCTGGTCAAGATTTGGAAACCACGAGGTTCCCCTTGTTGTAAAGGCGATGGATTGCGGTATAAGCACTGAGTGGTCTGTGTACGTGCAGATGTTCTGCGGTTTTTGACGGCTTGACCTGAATTCATCCCTCGCCAACAACTGGACAACTGTTAAAACGTGTCGTTAGAGATTGGATCGACGGTAAACTGATTAAAGCACTCAAAACCATTCTATGGGCATATGGGTGAAAAGGGCATATGTGGGTCGCAAGGTACCTATTCTTCGAAACATAATTTGACCATATTTTTAGATAATAGAATAGAACCTATAAAAACTACATTTCTCGGTTGTCTTCCAGATACATGCAACCAGTCCAAATAATCAGATGTAAATCCTAATTCACCTTGAAGTTCAAATAACCTTGCCGAATAATAATTATGTCTACGTATAGTACTTCTCTAAGAAAATATTATAATTCGTACAACACCGCTCGAATCTAAAACGAGTTCGATTTCAGGCTAGTGATACCATGGCTGGCTTCATCATTCATCAGGCATGTGATGCTTATGCAACCTTGTTGTGTTACATTCATCATTCATCACAATAAAATGTTTAGCAAACCACAGAACAGTTCTTCAAACTAGTTACTTATATGAAATGTGATTGAGGGGAGAGAGACGTTCCCTCAATATTTATGTAGAAGTGAGGAGTCGAACCTTGATTGTCTAACCAATTGTAGTAATTTATATATAGGAGTTAACTATCCAAAGCCAGTTGCATAGAGAAAGAGAGAGAGACAGAACATGTCTCAACTTCTCATTATATTCTCATGAGCTCAAGATGGCCATCCTCATTTCTTATCGTCAGGTTAGGGCATTTGCACACTAACTCTGCCAAACAAAAGCTGCATATTTTCCATGTTACATTTTTTTTAAAGTAGCGTACAATGCTGAAGACAATAAAAAGAGACTCCTATACCGGGCTACAAAAGTTGATGGACAAAGGAGATGCGTTAAAAATAACCTATGACAACTCACACATGCCTTAACTGGGAAATATCTTTCTCAGTCACTACCTATTGCTGGATAATTCTTAGAAACAACTAGGTTTCCTTTTCAAAGGAAGATGCATTAACGTGAATGCAATGCTACCTAGGACGGTGTGATTAGTTTGAGAGCTGGGGCCAAGTGATCACCAGTGTATGCTAGGAGTACCCTAGCTACCTTCATATTTTAACATCATCGTACAACTCCGACTCCATGCTTTGCTTTGGCCCCCATATATGTTCCATCGTTGTACGGACAGCTAACGGCATCCACACATCGTCCAGTCTCATTTGCTTGTCGTCTAGCAAATCGATACGGTCTTTGATGCAAATCTTTGATCAATATTTTAATAATTATAATGACCACGGAGTGTTTTTTATGACAGATATCTTAGTTTCACTTTGATGTGATCAAATTTAAGTAGTTTCAATAATGTATGAATCATCGAGGTCTTACATGCAGTGCACCTTAGGAATTCTAGGACAAATTCGGTTTGGACAGGAATTAGCAATCTCCTTCCATCAGTCTCAGAAAAAGCATGTGCAAATTCAACCATATTCTTCTCCTTTTCGGGCTCAGCAGTCAGTACAACAAGATCGTTGAGCAAATGCAAAAGAATGCTGACACCAATGGCATGGGTCAGGAAAAATGCAAAAGAATAACTGCAGTTAAGTGACAATAGCATATGGAACTGTAAATTACGCCAGGTATATTCCTGTTCAAATCACACGAATTTGATATTTACCGCCACAAAGGATACAGAGTTATGGATCTACATTCAAATACATATGTGGAAAATCAAAGTTATTCCAACTATGAGGCATTGTGGAAAATCAAAGTGCCACTTGTACACATACCTATTTTGAAAGGTGATTGGCATACCTTCAAATTTACATTATCGCATAGGAAAATTTTGAAGAAGCTCAGGTCACAGTAGAACTCAAGTTTATAACAATAAGAATATGTACAGACACATGCTACAGCCTACAGATCCGTACAGCTCCTCAGAGATGACATTGAGCAAAAGTTTTTCATACAAGAGAGTGACAAAATAAAGCATCCAGGCATGTATGCTCAAGTTTTACTGGTGATAAATCTAAAAGGAAGAAAAAAAATCTTTGCTACACTCAATCTCATGCCTTATGCCTTTTAACTTCCAACAGGTACAGAGAAGCAAGTGAAAACACCACATAAGTTTCATATACTCTGATACAAATTTCAGATAAGGATGGCAGTATGCAGTGAGCAGCAGATCATTTCAATTTGGAGGACTGTTGTGGCCAATGCTGGGGCTATGACCTGGAGTGGTTGAATCAGTCTGCATATCAGGCGCCTGAAGAACACTCCTTCCGGTGGATGAACGATGCATGCTGATGACAGGCGCCCTCACTTCCAGCTTCCTTGCATGAGTTGGCATGGTGAGCTGCACGAAGAAGATAGCACTGAGCAGCAACATGAACATGGCAACGCTTTTATATGAAACCGCCATGAAGTTTACAAGAATA
>LAPY01003561.1:36851-50392 GCA_000970635.1 Eragrostis tef | reverse complement strand
GGAAAGATCGCTCGAATAACAGAGAGTTAAAGTTTTTTGAACGGAACAGGGGACTCTGTTTCTTTGGTTCTGTTTATCAGACGTCGACCGACAGAGACATCAGCACGTGAGACTCAACATCTGCAGCTTAACATCAGCTTACTAATTCACCGGGAGCTTCGCGTGCAAAATTCTGGCCTCTACTGCAACAACGCAATTGAAAGGGCCTACGCCACGAGGAAAAATCTCACCGGGCATGGCCAGCCAACAACTCCGAAGCGCTTTCAGGCGGTGCTGGTCTGGAACGGAGAGTAAACCGACCTGGTCGAGGCGAGAACTTAGCAGAGCGGGCATGCAATTTCGTTTTTATTGTCAGTCAGATTCACAAATCAACGTACATATTGTTTCTTATAAATATCCGATTCCAGCGCAGCATTGTCTGATGACATGAATCCAGGCGAAGAGAGCGAGATAAACTGCAGATGTAAAGAGCATCCGGCGGGAGGGCAACGCCGCGGCCAACGCCTTGAAGAAGACATGTTCGTGTACCTCGCTGCGCTTCGAGGGGCACAGCCGATGAAGCGCAGACCATGACCCCCTGCCGCTTCGGCGCCTCGGGCAACGCGCGACGAACTCCAGCCAGCGCCGCAGAGCGAGAGCCACTGCAGCGAAACCGGGCATCGTGTGGCGGGTGGCATCGGACGCTGGCGCCTGGCGCCGGAATGCCGGATCTGCCTCAAAGACGCTGGCGAACTCTGGCTCGAAGGAGATGTGGCTGCCACGCTTCGCGTTTCACTGCATTCTCTAGCCCTGGCTGCCGTATGAAGCCAGCGAGCCGATCCAAATGCGTGTGTAAAGCATGTCTACATACAAAAATAAAAACACAATCATCATGAACTAAACTGTTCGAACGAAGAACGCGAGAATGTACATTTCGACTCTGCCAACAACAACATGCTTACCATGGTATTTTGGTTTCCTCCAACACTTCAGAGCTCAGATAGAGCGCCCCACATTGATCCAATGAAGCAAAAAAACGCAAGTTAGGGAGCTCATGAATGATGGATCGATTTATTTCATAGACTTGACAACTTGATATGGAACGTAATTATTATATACTCTGTGAGCATGCAGGCGTTGCTGCTGGGAATTGTCCAAATCCTGCTTGTGTAACGTTCATTTCGTGTGTTCACTTTAGCACACTTTAGCACTCGCATGCTGTTTTTCTCTCGCTAATGCCAAACTCGTGGCTGTCCTGCAGGAAATGAACAGGAAATGGAAAACAGGTTGCCGTGAAGCTAGGTATGCAGTCCATGCTGGTAATCATTCAAGACCTGCTTGCTTGTGTGATGTTCATTTATCATGTATGACCTGCAGAAAATAAATAAACAAGAGGAGAACCAAGGCAGGCATGAAATGGATAACATGTTGGCATGGTTGTCCGTTGAACCTCACCGGTCATGCAGTATTGGTGTTGGACTGCTGCACTCTTAATCGTTTTTTTTTAGAATCTGCACTCTTAATCGTTGTCTCTACGCTCTTTATGCGTTCGTTTACAATTTTTTTTCTGAAAGGGAGGATTTCATTGATACTGAAGTTTATTACATCCCCATGTTTAGAACGAACATACACCAAAGATATCTGAATTCATTGATGAGAGATAAAAAATCTTTAAAAGCCACAAATTGTCAAGAGTGGTCAACTTTAACATGTGATTTTTAGTAGCAGGAGATCTAGCCAGAGAGCGTGAAAAAGCAGAGGTTCAGCGCCGTCTGGTTACAGAGAGAGAGCTGAATGAGATTACTGGATAGTTTTTTTTTTGAAAAGGGAATTTCATTAAAATTACTGGATAGTTGAAAGTAAACAAGCCATCAAACGGCTGTAGCATGGAGATCCGTTTGTCTGAATTTCTTCTATTGATTTTGAATCAAATAAAAGATGAGTTTTCTGAGCGCGAACACTAACTTCTGCAGCTCTGCGTATCTGCAGAATTTTCTTTTGGTTTGGATGAACGATGTTGCGTTTCTGGAAGACTGAAAGGCATCTGCAACTTGTAACGTGGCCGGGGGAAACAACATGATACTTCTATTTTCATATAGTCTGCATCACAAGGCTGTAAGTAAAATCTTACTGTGACAGGCAGCGGTAGATTTTCTGTTCTTTCTAATCTGCAAAGCACGTCCTGGCGTTTTTTGAACCCTGTTTTCCGAACCTGTAATGTTTGGGACCCCACCTTGGCAGTGGCTCGCCGGTGTGACATGGGTTACAACTTACAAGTATCAAGAGACGATCCAGAAAGCTTTGTGGCTCGCATGCTTTTTTTCGATTCTCGTTGAAGAGCAGATCAGGACATGCCGGGACTACACATCGGCCTGTTCCTGGACCTCTGCGTCCAAGCGGAGGATCTTTGTTTGCTGACAACTGTAACTAAATGAGCACCTGTATAATAAACCTCTGATTTTGCCTAATCGTGTACCACTGTCAGTTGACCTGAATATGGAAACGAAGTCGTTACTTCTGAGGTGATGGCTTGGTAATCACCTTGGTTCAGGCACGATATGACACTTGATTGCACAGAAGGTTGGAGTTGATTCTGAAAGCCGCCCCAGTGCAAGTGCAAGCGAAGAGCTGACTTGCTGCCCCCACTCATAAACCTTCGCAAATGTGACTTACAATCCGTCAAAAAAGCAATCTTTTTTTTTTTGAGAGGGAGTTAAAAAAGCAATCTGAAAACTTCCTCCTTCTATTTTGTGTTATTTTTCCCCTTTTTGGGTGTGGTGAGAGCAATCTGGAATCTGAGCAAAGTTGACAAGAAGTATTTGTTTATAAAAACGGGAAAAAATCCATGCGAAGAGTCGAAGATTACAAGCCAGTAAAAAAGAATTGATCGAACTAAATTCACCGACTATATGTGTAGCTTGCCAAGTACTACTAACTAAATCCAAATTTGTACACATCGCGCAGGACAAAACACCATGGCTAATTATCGATCAGCCGCAACCCTTAACCAACCTACTTTTACAATCTGATGATAACTCTTTCAATCCCGGGCGGGCGGCGCGCGGAGCCGTCACGGCGCTGGGTACACGGGGACCCCGCGTGATGAGTCGGTGGCGCCGGCGTCGACGAAGACCACCGGCCCGGATGGCGCGCAAAGGCGCACCTCCAGGGGTCCCGTCGTCGTCGCCGCGTAGGGGTCGTAGCCGTAGCCGGGCCCTGCTGGTACATCGCGCCGCCGTCTTGCACCAACACAAAACCGTACGCAGGCGACTCGTACAATGCGGCGGAGGCAGCAGGGACGCCGTAACCGCCGCCGTATCCGTATCCGTAGGCTGAGCCAGCGCCGTAAGCGTCGCCGTAGTCGTAGCCGTAGCCGCCGTGATACCCATACGAGCCATATCCTGCAGAGCCAGACCCGTAGCCGTAGTACGCCGCCTCGGAGTCCGTGGCGGCGAAGCCAACATAGGCATCGCCGCCGTTGCCGTAGGCATAGCCAACGCCACCCGGGAAGCTGTTCGCGTAGTACCCATCCCGCGCGTAGTCGTACCCGTAGTCGTAGCCGACTGGCCCCGCGGCCGTATAGCCGCCGTAGTATGAGGCCTCGGCGTCCGTGCCCTGACCAATGCCGTCGTCGTGCTCCTCGGCAACGACTGGCTCCGTTTCCCCGTCGGTCTTGTGGGTGCCGCGGCATCGCCGCCGCCGGCCTCGGTGGTGGCGGCGTCTTTGCCGGCGTCGTCGTCGTCTTTCGAGTTATCGTCATTGTCGTTCACCTCCGTCCAGTCGCTTTCGTTCACCCCGTCGTCGCCCATCGAGTCGGTGGAGGAGAAGAAGGACTCGTCGCTGTCGCTCTCCTCCCCGGCGACGTGAACGCGTTGGAGACACTGAGTGGGACATGATCTCTCTTCTTTTCTTCAGATTAGATTGGTTCTTGTTGGAGTTCGTTGGATGCGTCGTGTTCATGGATCGAGGTGCGCGCGAGTATTTATGGAGCGGGCGCGGACGGAAGGCGGTGTCGGTGACGGTTCGGCTCGATTCCGATCAGGACGAAAACACGCCGCGGACCCGCGGTGATGCTCACATCGTCCACAGAATACGTATTGGCGCTAAGAAAACGTAAACTATTTCTACGTAAACGGGGGCGTAATACGGTGTATCCTGTGGCCTTCCCGTAATCCGCCATCGTCGTCCGTCAGGCGCACGCAAATCACCCCCTGACGTTTCGTCCAAATCACTCAGACGGTCTGTTCGTCTTCCCCTGTTTCCTCCCCTGCTCTGCTCCGATACTCCTGCCGCCACGGCCATGGCCTCGAACGGCAGCAGCACGGTGAGCTCCGTTCCGCCTCTCGTCTCCCCGGATCGAGCCAGTTTCGAATCACCTCCTTTGAATTCCTGGCGCTTCAGTCTCATTTCGGTATGGAATCTGACCAAACCTTTCGATTTGTGTTGCCGGGTCGTTGCGGAGCGCAGGTGGTGGGGGAGATGCGGAACAGCTTGGAGAGGGTGAAGCAGCAGCTCTCCTCCACCTCGACTCGCCAGCTCCTCCAGGGCCCTCTCTTGAAGCGATCTGACACGGTACTCGCCTTTCGTTGCCCACTCATTCATTCCCTCCGTTTCAGGCCAATTACTGCTGTAGTCAATCAATTGGATAGCCAGTTCGGTTTTGTTCTTCAGTCTGACAGCACAATGAACTTAGTCTTGACACTAGCGGCTCAGTTCTTAATTTTTCTTCTAGGTTTACTTCGGTTCAAATTAGCAATGAGCTTGGGTCAACAAGGGCACAAATTTTATAGAGAAGCAGAACTTGAGGAAGACCTTAATATTGCATTCATTTTATTAGCCAGTCATTTGAATTTGTCATTAACCTTGTCCTTGTTTATTATATGTTCTTAATGGCTAATCCTCCTCTATTGCGGCATCTCGGTCTTCCTCTTTTTGTACTTATAAATCTTATCACACTTTGAAATGTCAGCTAAGAAAATGGAATGAGCGGTGGGTCATACTTGATCCTACAACTAGAAAGATAGAATACAAGTATGGTGACTGCAACTTGTTTTCAACAGGCTACAATTTGAACAGGGAAAAAAAAGACATGATGCCAAACTTTGGATTATGTAGGGTTCGTAGGAGTGACCCGGACGTTCGGGGTGTGATTGTGTTTGACTCAACAAGCACCGTGACATTATCGCCTATGAACTTTCAGTATGTCTCCAGTCTTGGTCCATCAATACTTTTAAATGAACGCTAGTGTAAAAACTTTGAAATGACTTGTGCAACTCTTCCTGCAGTGGACTGGCGAAATATGATGGATGCTGTTTCTGTATCCATACAGAGTATCTCGTTACTGTGCTGTTGTTTTTAGTTTTTTTTTCTCCTTCTCACCCCTACGTTTTCTTTCTAGATTTCATTTGTTTTGTTCTTTGACTAGTGTTCTAGACATTGGGACTCCACAGAAAAAGGAGTACTTTCTTTGTGCAGAAACGCCCAGCGCTGCAAGAGCATGGGTATCGACTTTACAGTAAGCTTATGATCTTTGGCCATCCTGCTTAATATTTTTCTGAAACAAGAATCTGTTCAACAGTTATATGTATTTTTAGTTGCTTTGGTTGTAGTATTTCTTCCTTGTTGTATTTGTGTTGCACATATAAAGCACTGTGCAGGGAGTGGGTGTATATGCACTAGGTGACCATTTGTTTTTCCCGTTTCAGTTACTGGTGTTTAGCTGTTGTTGATACTTGAATCATAGTTACATTTTTTTGTTCTACATGCAGTGCAAGTCAGTTGGTACTGCAGGCGCATAAGGAGGCAGTGGATTCATTGAGTGGGAATGGTTCTGCAAAATTGGGCACAGTTGCTACTGTTGTGGCTGTAGCCAATGCCACTGCAATGGAGGCAACCAAGGAGGTAGAAGCAGCAATGAAAAATTCACTGCGGGAAGCTCTGGGATCAACTGCAAATAAACTTACCAGAGGTCAATTAGATGATCTCACAGTCATGATGGTACGCTCCTCTACATACTGTAACTGAAGAATATTAGAATTACTCCTGAGCAATTTAGTTGTGATGCTAGAACCGCTGATGATTATTGGCTATCTGTTTCAGACAATTCATCTGATGCCCAGTTGTCAGACTATGTTAAAGGCGCAATCTAGCTGTTGTTTTGCCTTTTAATTGGTGAAACCATTTAGGATCTGTGAGATATAATAATGCTTTGGATAGATGAAATATGTTTTCAGTATAGAATGATTATTGCCAATATGTTAGGAGCTCGTCCAGTTACAGGACATGTTCCTGAAAAATTAATGATTCACTATGGCATTTGAAAAACATTGGTTTACTTGACCATTAGTAGTGCACAAGGAACTGCTCGAGTAATTTAATGTTCAAACCCTGACTGTATTATATGACTAAAGTACTTCAGACTGTTTCATCAACTATTTAGAAGACTTCCCTTGAAAAAAAAAAGTTAGAATTGACTTGTAACCCTGTGATGAAACGTTGGCAGTGACCCTACTACTTGCTCATAATATAGCAGTTACGTTCCATATGGATGTACAGTGTTGAGGACTTTCTTGGACAATAACTTCTGATATCTTTATATGTCGATTTTGTCGTTGGATACTGAAATTATTTTCCTGCTTTTTTCCATGATCTTTGCAACACCTCTTTTCACTACAGGAGGCCCTTCGAGTTAAAGATGACGAACTCCACCAGCTGTTTCAGGACATTCGTGCTCGTGATTCTACCATCAGCAAGATTGCAGATAAGCTACATGAGACTGCAGAGGCAGCTGAAACTGCTGCGTCAGCAGCACATTTAATTGACAAAGAGAGAAGACATTTGTCTTCAGAACTTGAGCGTTTCAAACATGATCATGAAAAAGAAGTTGAATTATGTTTGCTTAGGGTAAACAAGCATTTACTGAAATTCCCACAAAACACGTCTTATAATACAAATGTTTTATAATTCCTGTTAAGCTTTATAAATCAACTGACTTCTACTCTGGTCACAATGAGTACTCATTCCAAGTTTATGCAACTTTGCAAGGCTTCCACATGAAATTTTTTGAACTTGAACTGAATTTATATTTCAGTTAAGGGAAACAGAGGATAAAGCAAAGCATCTCACTGAAGAGAGAGACCATTTGCTTACGGCGAGAGATTCTGCTCTTCAAGAAGTTCAGATGTGGCGTTCCGAACTAGGAAAAGCTAGAGGAAATGCTGTAATTTTAGAAGCAGCTGTTGTTAGAGCTGAAGAGAAAGCTAGGGTCTCAGCAGCAGATGCTGACAAGCGTGTAAAGGAAGCTGCGAGCAGACTCGAGTCTGCCACAAAAGAAAAGGATGATCTCTTGGCTCTTGTGGACGCTTTGCGATTGCGAATAAAAAGGTTTGATATGCACTATTATATTCAATCCTTTACTTTTAATCATTCAAAAGCATCTTAAAATTTAATTAGGATAAAAAATTAAAAATAATGGGAGATTGAATGATCACATATATTTTCTTTGCAGGCAAGAGAACACGATACAGGTTTGTGAAGAGAGCTCGGAGCTCTGTTCTACTGCTGCTAAGCACGAGGAAGATGGTAACGTGGACAAGCCTTGTTTAAATGATCCAGACCCAATACCCATCACAGAGAACATTGTCGAATTGGATGATGGGGTCAATATCCGAACGGTTGGAGACACTGAGTGGGACAATCCTCATTTATCTGAAGTATCTGATGTAAGGGAAGTAACTACAGAACCAGAAGATAACAGCTTGGATATTCCTGTTGATACTTGACAGCATACCAATATCCGAAAATGATATACGAGGCTATTCTGCACTGGCCATTCTTGTTCACCATCCTCAGTTGTGCTAAATTATCATTTTAGTTCATTACAGAGATCCTTGTTCAAGTCCAATGCGGGTTCCTGATCTTGAATCTCTTCAAATGTGTGCTCTCTGTATCTACTGAAATAAAATAATGCAATTTTGTAGTGTACATCTGAACTTCCATGTTTCGAAGTTCAGCATTGCATACTGTTTTTTCTTATTCAGGGAATTAGTGTTGTATTCTCTTTTTAGCTGAACAAGTAAATTTGTAGGAGCGTGTACTGTAATTCTTTCTTTTTTACCGTCAATACAAAAAAGTTAATTTAAGATTTATTGCCTTCCATTTGAGCTAGTATAGTTATTGGAAAGACAAAGCAGCGTGACTATTTAATTCCACCGTTTGGGCACCAGGAAATGATGCGTACCATACTTCAGTAAAACCAATAGCAAGAGAGAACAATTCAATCTGGGAGATGGAATAAAAGGGACGATAACAAGCTAAGCCATTATGAACACAAGCATGCAGCTCGAATCTCCAACTGAAGAATAGGTCTTACCAACTTCCTTATGACCTGTTCAGTATCTACATCTCATTCCAGAAGAAGCATATGCTGACTGCAAAAAGCTTCAGGATGAAAATCAATTCAGTGGTAAGTGTCAACTGAAAGTACGTCTTGCCATTTTAGGACAGTAAAAAATAGGTCTTAGACCAACACAGAAGGATGCGCATGTGTTCTTTCTATTAAAAGAAGCAGGCATGACCGGAAATGATCAAAGTTCGAGTCTTACATGGCTGCTTAGTGTCCGTACTGATTTTTTTTACTTCTGCAATCCAGTAAGTAACATTTTAGAGATCAATCGCGTGACCTCATGACAGAGACTTTGTTGGAGCCATAATTGAGTTTCTCGAGGATAAGACCGTAACAAGGCCTACATACGAACATGACATCCCTTTCATCCATCTTTCGTCGTCGCAAAAGCTCCCTGTCAAAGTTCATGAACAAAATGAAAATTGAACTAAGATGAAATCCTAGATTAGGGTCGGGTCCAAACAGCGCTAATAGATTTTGTCTTCGGTCAAAACCATAAATGGACCTGTAAGCATTTGTTTACCTACTATTTCATTTCTGCTGTTGGAAATGCGTTGCTAAATAGAAAAGAGCACTCCTATAGATACGACCCATTTGTTAGACTTTTGTACGACCAGAAGATCCAATGGCTAAAATCACATGAGTGGTGGTTCAGATATCAATTAAAGGACTTAAAATACTTGGTCGAACACAAGTCTAACAAATGAGTCTACTCTGAAGCAACTAATGTTAAATACCATATGGTGCCTTCTGCCTGGAAACTTTCAGAAGGAATAATTGTATACACGAAACCTTTATCCATTTATCTGATATGGTCATCGCTTATGCGGCCAAGTAGGTGTGACCAGAGCATTACGTGCATGGTTTAGTCATGGTAAGATGTGTAATTAGCTATATCGACCGTCCACTTAACCAGCTGATCCAAATTTGCAGCTAGATCTTAGACCTTTCTGACATGGACGATTGGGCTGACCAGATCTAGCTTGCTACGTGTCGCACGTGTTTGGTTGATCCGCCTATGAATTGTGTACAAGAAAGAAGAACTTGGTCATCGCTCAAATAGTTCTTCTTTGTTTACTTCATTCAATATTGTCCTTGTCCCTTAGTGCTGTATTTTCCATTGGCTACGTATGATGTAGATAAATCAAGAGTGGCACAGCTCATTATTCAAAACAGTAAGTAGAGAAAAAAAACAGGAGAATGCATCTTTTTAATAGGAAATGTCAAGGTAGCGTCTAAACATTGAATATAACGGGAACAACCAAAGATGAATCAACAAATGAGCATTCTCAAAAGTCAAGCTTAACGTTTGCCTCCTTAAGGAAAAAGACCATGACTACTTTACTGCCGAGTGACTCCTATCGACTCTTCTTTAAATTCACAGGGCCCTACAGTCATGTCGAAGAAATTTTGCAAAGGTATCCACACATTTCATTACATGTTCACATTGGATTAGATGTTAAAAACTTATAACTTTGTGCAATATTGTCACATACAATGAAATTTGTTCTTCTCTTGCCTAGGACAAATTTATCAAGGCAAAGTTCTGAGTTATATCAAGTGTAGTATAGCTCTGGCCATAACAACACTATAATTAAATTAGTTCTCATTAGCTGATTGCATGTGTATTGCTAACGATTTGCTGTCGACCTGTTGATTATTTCAATTTCTCATCGATGTTCACAATATATTTGAGTGAAATAGGGTATTCATTAAACCCTTGGACGAGTTGGATTACAACAGAAAGCCATGGCAAAGAGGAACAATGAAATAAACGCTATATATATGGGCTCTCTTCTATTAATGACAGAAGTCACATGGAGAAAAAATTGAGTGCATGCAATCAAGCAAGAATTAAGGACATAAATATCTTCTGCAAGAAAAAATATAGAGGCAGAAAATAAAGCATGTTCTGTTGAACCTAAACACAAAAACAAATGAAGTGGCAGTGCAACATATAGAAAAAGCTATTTGAAAAGGCATGGGTGTTGCATTTACAGCTATTATTCTTTTATTGAGAGGCGACATTCATGAATCTCAAGATCTCTCTTGTAGGCATTCACACGGGTAGGGGGGTGCATGCATTTGTTCATAGGGTGAGTGCTCATACGTGTTGTGAGCGGATGCGTTTGTACTTTGTTTTGGAAAACAAAATAGCTATTTGACATGGCCAATGGTTTAGCCATATAACAATGCGAGCCTTGTCTTATCACAGCTTGCAGATTTGACCGTGACCACGACACACATATGAAGATAAAACTTTTTGTGTCAACTTTCAATTATTGCAACACATATTTTTAGTAATTTGCAGATGTATAGAATCACTTTTGAATTATTGGTGGCTGACCAATGTTTCTTCAAACACGCAAAAGCTCTGTCTTCAAATTTATGAAAGAGAAGCTCGAAATAAGCCCTGTTTAAGCACATTAGGCCAAGTTCCATATATATGTGCAATACGTTAAATTGTAATCTGCGTAAA
This sequence comes from Eragrostis tef, assembly GCA_000970635.1. NCBI lineage: Eukaryota > Viridiplantae > Streptophyta > Magnoliopsida > Poales > Poaceae > Eragrostis > Eragrostis tef. Next base: position 39,530 of record LAPY01003561.1, on the reverse strand, counting down.
CAAAGAAAAAAGAAAGCAGAGGGGAGAACGAGTATGGTACCATCATGGCCAAAAAACTAAGGCAACCTACGCACACCCGCTGTATCTATTCAATAGCTTGAGCTCATCCCAGATGTGTTTGAAAAGGTCCTCAACTGTGCTGAAAGACATAATCAAGCACCAGCACCTTGTGTTCCTTCCACAATATATATCCAGGTGATGGTCATGAATAGGACTCATGGTAAATTTATAGATTCAATTGCTCACCATGCTAACTAATATGTCCATGCATGACTTCACGTAGGATAATATTTGAATCTTTCTTTACCTACCATAATAAACATGTCACATAGTTATCAGGTTGAAACAAGCAGGAAATATGTGTAATCTTTGCTGATAGAGCTAAGTCGCTTAATTAGCTCAATCAGCAAAGATTACATATATTTCCTGCTTGTTGGATATATCATCGACCATACAAACCGGTTGCTTCATAATTACAGTGAAACAATTAATAAATTTGCTGAGATCTCCTATCAGATAAGGAGGATTTGTGGCACCATCGACCATGAATGGGAACGGAACAGGGTACCATTTCTTTTTATCACTACGAATTAATTGTCATGTCACTAAATTTTAGATTAAAAAGTTATCCGTGACTTTACAATATTTTATTTTTCCCGTTTACGTACTCAGTAATCACACTTTAGAGTAAGTGTCAACGGGGAATTAGATCCTTTTTGACGCCACATAGGGTAGCTGAAGGCAAAAGACAGATTTACATGTTCAAGTGGAGTTGCCGTACATTTCTCACTGATGGGACCCAATTACACTTTCTTAAGCATAATTAATATTACCTAGAAAGTTGACGCATTCTCGAGATTTTGCTGCCTTTGCTTAACTCCAACAGCTATAATGGACGAGAAAGGAGTCCTATCTTTTTTGTGAAACACAATCTTTCGGAGAAAGGAGTCCTATCAGAATTGATCTTCACCATTCCAACTTTTCCTTTGGTTGCCCTTTTTGTTGTTGGTGAAAAAAAAAGCGAAGGTTAAAGTATTGAATTTGTAGTAGATAATGTCATGATATCATAGTGTACGTCTTCACACGAAGAATATAATGGATGGGACAGGGTGGCTGGATGTCAAATTGACTTTCTATTTTTCCATGCAGTAGAAACGGGGATGGTCCAGTATATTGTACTTATCGGCATTGGCAGCATATACTCGAACAAAAAAGGAATCGTAGAGATGGTGCAGAATAAAATATGTTTTGTGTCAAAATTTCGTGCGTCGTTATAAAGTTATTAGTCTGCTAGATCAATAGCAATATAGCATCGTCATCCCTAATTCGCTATATATATCTACACTGTTGATTTCTGTGACTCAGGGTCCGGATTCGACTTCTTTCTTGTTTATGATAATTGATGGTCAATAAAGCAATAAGCTGATACTATATGAACTTAGCCCCTCTCGGTTACCAGGTAAACTTTGGCGGCTTGTCTCTAGATCTGGACGTGGCAGAACGAGTCAGGTGCATGTCTTGTCGTGTTGTTTACCCTAAGGCGACAGCTAAACATACAAAATTAAGAAGCAGAAATCACCACGAGTAATTCACTTCACAGAAGAACAGAACTGTCAAGGAAATATAGAAATCAGTGACAAGATTTAATGACAAAAAACAATGTGGTTGGTAGCCTAGCTAGGGACAAGTCAATACCCTAGCTTTAGACCAGAAATATGAACCTTCATGACTCCTTCCTCACTCACAACATCTAGGACAAGTTCAGTTCATGCATCCATATGGTATATATATGCAGACAGAGCTCCGCTGCTCCCATCCGTGAATTCCTAGCAACAAGAGCATATATCTTGCAACAAAAACATTACAGAGTAGTGCAAAAACCGACCAGCCGCTTCACCTTTTGATCAAAACGATCGATCTAAGAATTGCAAGAGCCAAGCAATCAGAAGCAACAAACCAAGCACATAACTCCTAGTGCATGCAAAAGAGATCGTCGTCGACGTCAATGGTGCAAGATTGCAACTTGACAAAGGAAAAGATGGACTCTAAGATGAATAGCGAGCATGGCGATCAAGGAGAAGAAGAAGTGGTGCTTGTAGGAGACGAAGAGGAGGGAGAGGACATGGTTCTCCCTGGGTTCCGATTCCACCCCACAGACGAGGAGCTCGTCACTTTCTACCTCCGTCGTAAGGTGGCCGGGAAGCGGCTTAGCATCGAGATCATCAAGGACTTCGACATCTACAAGCATGATCCTTGGGACCTTCCAAGTAAGTATCTTATGGCTATAACATCTGATTAAAGCATGGAAGGGGTTATCTCAATTTATTATCCTGCTTGCATGCGTACAATCCAAAAGATAAGCATGAAATCATCCTTTGTTTTCAGTTCTCGTGCCCATTATTATGCGAAGATCATCATAGATACCAGAATAACATGTCTAGAATAAGAGAACAGTGAAAGCTAGCAGCTAGCATATATCCTGATAACTAATATTGATGCAATTGATCCATACGCAGAGGCGAGCACGATTTCCATGGACAAGGAATGGTACTTCTTCTGCCTGCGGGGGAGGAAATACCGGAACAGCATCAGACCCAACAGGGTCACCGGCTCCGGCTTCTGGAAGGCCACCGGCATCGACCGTCCGATCTACTCCGCCGCCACCGGCCGCGCCGCGCG